>JANRGW010028702.1:0-27054 GCA_024733675.1 Psilopsiagon aymara
CTCATCCTGTCTTCATACGGGAGGTGCTCCAGTCCCATGATCATCCTCATGGCCCTCCTCTGGACTTGTTCCAACAGCTCCATGTCCTTTTCATGTTGAAGACACCAGAACTGCACACAGTACTCCAAGTGAGGTCTCAAGAGAGCAGAAGAGAGGGGCAGGATCACCTCCCTCGACCTCCTGGTCACGCTCCTTTTGATGCAGCCCACGATACGTTTGGCTTTCTGGGCTGCAAGAGCACACTGCCAGCTCATGTTCATTTTTCCATCGACCAACACCCCGAAGTCATTCTCCTCAGGGCTGCTTTGAATCTCTTCTCTGCCTAACATGTAGTTGCGCATTGGGATTGCTCCGACCCACCTGTAGGATCTTGCACTTGGCATGGTTAGACTCCATCAGGTTAGCATCAGCCCACCTCACAAGTGTGTCAAGGTCCCTCTGGATGGCATTCTTTCCCTCCAGTGTATCGACCGAACCACGCAGCTTGGTGTCATTGGCAAACTTCCTGATGGCACACTCAATCCCACTGTCCATGTCACTGAGAAAGATGTTGAACAAGACCCATCCCAACACCGATCCTTGAGGGACACCACTCATTAATGCCCTCCAGCTGGACATCGAGCCATTGACCACAACTCTTTGCATGCAGCCATCCAGACAGTTCTTTATCCACTGAGTGGTCCACCTATCAAGTTGATGTCTCTCCAATTTAGAGATGAGGATGTCATGTGGGACAGTGTCAAACGCTTTGCACAAGTCCAGGTAGATGACATCAACTGCTCTACCCCTGTCCATCAGTTCCATATCCCCATCCTAGAAGGCCACCAGATTGGTCAGGCAGGATTTCACAGCTTGGTGCTGGTAGTAGCTTGAGCAATCTAGTTGTGCTTTTGACATACGAGAGAGTGGCCTTCTTGGAAGAGGCCAGGGCAGCACAGTATTCGTGATAGTTGTAGCCATGTTTGAGGCTCACTGGGGGACAGAGGCCATGAGAAGTGGGCTGGAAAAACAGTCCTAGCAGAGGAGGCCAGACCAGTCACTATTTCTGGGCCAGAAATCAAAATCTATGCTGATAAATCATATGGTTCAGAGAGGAGCCAGGAGAATGACAAACAATAACTAGAAAGGATCACATATCCTCAGTTTAACAAAAATAATGATATGGAAAGACTTGTTAGATTATATGCACCTATATGGAGTGAAGAAATTTGCTAATAGAGAGAATGTGCTCCTGAAGACAGCGTTTTAATGTGATGAAGCTGAATATGAATGAAGTCTGGAATTTGAGTGTGAATTTGGAAACAGTGTATTAGGGACTGCCATGGATGGAATTCTATAAATCATCAGGTTAGCAGTAATTCAAAAGTCCTCGCAAAAAAGAGAAGTGGATATAGCCCTCTAAGTCCTTGTTTCACATGGCTGTTTGTGATCCCAACATTATAGCACTTCTATCCTTATCAGCTTCCAAACTTCAATACCAAGAAGTAGAATCTGCTTGCTAAACTTGTCTGAAGATTTACATTCTTCTTAACTTCATATAAGCAGTGCCAGTAGTGGGAATAGAATGTCTTTTCCAGATACACTTCCTTCAGTACATCTCCTGTAGGAAATTTAAGTCTCTACTCCAAAAAAATTATAATTATAATTTATAGAAGAGACTGATTGCTTTACAGTATGAAACTGAAAGCTACATTTCATTTTAAAAAGTTGGCTGTTCTGGGAATAGGGTTGTTAGAGCTATAAATTATAAGAAAGTGTTAGTAGCATTGGTCTGATCTAACCACTGTTAGGTTTTACAGTGTTTGCAGGTAACACTTGCCTGTGAATAAAACAGAGACTTTTATGATGCTAGAACATTCAGTAATCTGACTGTTATCTTGAAAGTTTTTATTAGTCAGAACTATTTCAAAAGGCTTGCATTCTGTATCAGTGAAGAATTATGTCTCTAGATGGCTTTTCCATTAGAGTAACATTTATTAAACTTACGAATGGTCCAAATAGCATCAAGATATATTCTTATGTTCCTTACCGTATTCATAGACTAGTGAGAAATGACATGAAAGACACTGGAAAATTGTCTTGCTTCTTAGATGAAGATCTGATCATGTAATTATATTCTTTTATAAAGATAAAACTTTTTTATGAAGAATTTTCTTGGTCTGAAGAATTCTGTTCCCTTGAATGGCAAAGCCAATTTTTTAAAATGTTTTTTTGTTTTCCCCATGGAGGCATATCAAGAGCATTTGACCACCTGCATAGGTCTAATTGCGGGATTGGGGTCCTGGTTCAGCTACTTGTATTTACATTTTCACAAAATTGAAGGTTCTCTATTTCAAATTCTGGAGTTTTCAAACTCTGTTAATAGGTATGTCTGCCTGTAATCACTTCAGACAAGTTGCAAGACTTACCCAGTTAAAAAAGGAAAAATCTGTTGGGAAGAATGTTAGAAAGATCTGCTAGGAAGGAATTAAGGAAATATTTTTACCATTTTTACCATTCCTACAAAACTTCTGAAGAATTATCATATGGGGCATAATAAAAAGCAAATACTAGTTTTCTGCTTGAGAATCTAACTTATGCAGACACATAAAGTCAAGTGTTACTGTTTGTGTTGTACTATATGGAGACAATTATATAATGTATAAGGATTCTATTAAATATTTCTGTTGTCCCATATATGCTTAAAGCACAAGAAAGAACCAAAGTCTTTTCAGGTATATAACCTGTGCCAGTCTGTTAATCTTTCAACCCATGTATATCTTGTTCCACAGCAACAAGTGTAATTACTGGACCAAATTGTGGCTGGTATTGATGGCCAGGCAGATGAGTTTAATATAAATAAATAAAAAATGCAGATGAAAATTAATGCCAAAGTAATTAAACCTAAGAAATATGTAAATAAATACTGCACAACCTTTTCCCTTTGGCACAATTCTGATTCAGATTACCTCCCTATACAAGACTGTACTTGTCCCAAATAAACAAAATCAATGCCATATGTAATAAACATGTTGAAGAAAACCTATTTCAACTGAAGGAAACTGCGAGTACACAAAAAGCTATTTCACTAAATAAATAATGTCTCAAAAATGTGTGTTAGCTTCAAAAGAAAAAACAAATTACTAATTTGAAACACGATCCTAATATTTTACCTTACATTATTTTGTTGTCATTTTAAAAAGGAAAGCAAACAACATCTTTACAAAAGAGGTTTAGTGTACAACTAAATACAAAGAAACAAATTAAACTGGCTTTTTAAGACATATGATAGTGTAACAGAAGATTTTTATTTTCACTGCAGTTTGGGCCTATTTCTATTGTTTTGTCAGCACAGTAGCTCTTCATCCATTGATGGTCCTCATTCATTTTATGACAGTAAGAAGATAAGACCTTTATTAGTATAGATACATTCCCTGAAGACTTTATCTTATATTTCTACTAATGTTAAGCAACAGTACTTTGACATCTGTTTTCTACAACATGCGGGAGCTTAGTACAAATTTAGAACTCTTGAGCTCTCTATTCTGTCCATTTTCCTTCTACTGCCCTTTCTACCTGTCTCCTCTTTATCTTTTATTTTACCTTTAAGCTATAGTCCAGATTCACTGGAATTTAAATGGGGAAAAAAAAATTGGTACCTCTTCACAACAGCTGAGTACATTCAAGCAAGCTGAAAGAACCCTCCTCACCCTGAAAATTTGGAACAAAGAAACTTGAAAACAGCCATGCGGTCAGGATTTCCAGCCAGGAGCTTTTGAAATGTTAGGCAAACAAATGCAATATCTAATGTCAGAGCTGATGTTGCATCACAAGTCATTGGGAAGCTATTTAGTGCCTTCTTTTTTCATTGTATTTGTTAGAAGAGTGGTATTTACTGTTGCATCTTTGTGTATGCAAGTACACATAAACTCACCCTTTCTTATTATCCTAATATTTCTATCATTCACAGTATGATTGAAAATTTCCTGGAAGGGTGAATCTAGATTTAGGGAGGTGCCTTTTGTGGGTTACAAAAATGTCGGTTTACATTTGGTTGATTTACAATTGTGGAACAAGCATTTTTCTGCCCACAGTTTGAACAGTATAGGAGGTTTTGGGTTTTTTTAAGGGGGAGATTGGAAACATGTCAAAACCATTCTGTGCTACATTCAGTAGCACTAAGCATGCCCTATTGTTGTGTTTCACATCCTCATCTTAGCAGAGTCCAGACTCTGTGGCTACATGAAAAATGTCCCCTTCATTTCCTTCTGTGTGTATGCACTGCAGAGCGCTGACAAGTATTCAGTAGTAGAGATGACACTGAGTTTCCATCTTGGTGTGTGAGTGGAAGAGTGATGAGAAAAGTAGGCTGTGCTGGCACTTGGTCTCAAAAACCTCTTAAGAAGCTAGTGGTGCTGTCTGCCTATCTCACCTTAACGAGCTGAGAGGAAAGAATAAGAATTTTACAGATGAATCTTCTGAGAAAAAAGCCCTTCTTTTAGCTGTGGTGCATGGCCCAGAGAGAACGGAACAGCTGTTTGAAGGTGCTGAGAAATATGGAATAGTAGAAATAGTCCCAGAAGAGACAGGTTAGTAGGGAAAGACTAGATGAGGTATACAGAAGCACATAATAAATTGTGAAGCCATGTAATAAATATTATTTAGTGCATGGTTCTGCAGCTTATCTTACGATTCTACGTTTACTGTGAGGTTAACATCATCTACATATTTATGCATATGCTGCATATACTTACATAGACACATAAAATACTTCTGTAAATAAGACCCCATTTATACATAAATATCCTGCTGTGTTTGGAAACACAAATGACATTTTTTTATTATGAATATAAAAATAACAGTGAAATGAATAAATGTTGCTTGGCAGGAATAAATGTTGCTTGGCATTGGCACAACTTCATGCTTGTGTGTTTACAACTTTTGCACACTTTTATAAACCAACTGATATCAAGTTGAAAAGGATATCATACCAATGATTGAGAAAAATCAAAACAGATGCTCCCTGCATTTGTCTAAGATAATATTAACCAAACTGTCATATTTTGTGGACAATTTTTCTAACATGTGCAGAATAAAGCAAATACAGTTAATCCTCTACAGTGTTTATAGTTTGTAGGTTAGATATGGCCTCTCAAGGCTATTGTGCTTGGGTTTAAAAAGCTTAAACTAAGTTTAAAAACAAAAAAGCTGGGAATGTTGATTTTTGTGGCCTGAGATAATCATCCTTCCTGAATCTCAGTCATTCTAATTTAAGGTTTACACTTGGATGGAATAACCAGACTCGGCACAAATAATTCATACGCAGCTGGATGAGGGAAAGGGAACTCATGCAGTGAATTAATGAATTTAACTGTTACCTCCTGAGACAAGAGAGGAGCCTCTGTCTTATATAGATCTGTCTCAGAAAAAAGACATGCTTATGTGTCTCCAGAGAAGGCTGTCTTTGTTGCTGTACAGTTTGGCTTGATTGGAGAAACTGATATTTCTGCCATATGAGAGAAAGGCACACTGGCAGGTCGGTAACAAGGCTTGCTGTTACTTATTCTTCATCTCTCAAATTTCCTGAGTAATAGGATAGCTCAAAGGTTTATCCTTTATTAGGTATCTAATCACTCCCTCCCACCCCCATACCAAATCTGAGGTGGTATCACTGTGTCTGAGTTCACAGACGGAACTTGAAAACCCTGAGATGAAACAACAGAAGATGAGACCTTGAATTCGGTGTGACTTCCTGTGCAGCCTCCCATAGAAAGCTTGTTAGTAAAATGCAGCAAGAAGAGACTGGATATATAGACTGCATGGTGGGTAAAAGTCTCTCTAGACTGTTATGCTCAAAGAGCAGTGGTGAGAGGTTTGAAGATCAACTGATGCTATTTACTGGGGCTGATAATGCTCCTTATCTTCACCAACAGCTAGGCTGACAGGATGGATTGTGCTCACAGAAAGTCCATAGATGGCACCAAACTGGAGGAGTAGGTAATGTGCTGGAGGGAACATCTGGAGAAAGTGGGACAGGATAACACCATGCCTCAGTACATTTTGGGACTCAGTGGCTGGAAAGCTGTTCTGCAGAAGAGGTCTGAGATGTCCTGGTGGTAAGTTGAACCTGAGTGAGCACTGTCCTTGTGATGACAAAGGCCAAACACATCCAGGGCTGTATTAGCAAGAGTATTGCCAGTGTACTAACAGAATTGACTTCTCCCTTCTACCCAGCACTTGCCAGTACCATGGGACAGTACCACGTCCCATTACAGGCTTCCTATGAAAGAAAAATATTGGTGTATTGCAGTTAGTCCATAGGGTGTGTGAGAGGCTACAAGAGTTGAATTTGTTCACTTTGGAGAAGAAAAGGCTAAATGGAGGGCAGGAGGGAATCTTGCTTTTTTCTTCAGATATCTAAAGGAGGATTATGGAGAAAACAAAGTTAGACTCTTCTCAAACTTGCGCAGTGAAATGCAAAGGATTTCAAGCAACAGATGTTCTGGTCAGACAAAAGAAAAATGAATTCACTTGGGAGAGGAGTAATACGGGAAAAGATACCCAAGAAGCTGCTGGATTTCTTTAAACTTTAAAAACTCAGTCATACAGGGCCCCAAGCAGCTGGATCTAGCTTCAAAACAGGTCCTGTTTTGTGCAAGAGGTTAGTCTAGAGACTTCGAGAGGTTCCTTCCAACCACAACTGTCCTACAGCTCCATGGAATTTTCCCTGGGTAGCCACCACGTAGTTGTTTGGGAATTTCCCTACCTTTTCTTCTTTATCTTCACATCTCCCAGATCTAGAATCTTCCTCTCTTCCCTCTCTCACAGTTAAAACAACTTCACATTTAGAGAAGACAAATACAAATCGAGAGATTAGAAGTCAGGTATTTCACGTACTATTCAGATCCTAGAAATGGGAGCTATATCTTTGACCTTATTCACAATTTTCTAACTACTCATAGACTGTTACTGCAGCAACAATTTACCCAGTCCTACACTCTATGAAGTTTCTTTAATCCTAAAAAACACCCCACAAACCTTCAAAACTGTAGTCACATGGACCAGATTGTACTTCATTTTGGGGGGGGGGGGAAGGAAGGATGTTGCTGTAAAGGATATAATCAGTGCAAGATTACTTTCTGAGGAGTTAATACGCTTGGGGGAAATCCAGAGAGGGTCAGAAGAGCAGTGGCTCTGATTAGGCTTACCTTGTGAGTCACTTTGTGGAGCTTTTCCCATTGGAGTTTGACAATTAAGTGGCACAAGAAAAATAAAGTAGTGAACTTGTAATTCCCATGCATGCCTGGAAACCTGGGAAGGAATCCCTCTCCCTGGCTGGTAAGGCAGCATCTAATGGTGTCCTCTAAACAGTTTTTGCTGTTACTATCCACATTTCCTTTCACTGTGTCATTGATTGTGGGAATTTCAAGGAATTAATGTATGTGCTTATAATGTGGAAGTTGATGATTTAACTTGCTGCTGGATCTGCTTGGCTAAACTCTTTTGTCTTACCGAATCTCTGTGTTGAGTAGTATCATCCATTGCCAGAGGTTGTCAGAAGAATGAAATAAACTTTCAACATGTTTGAAGTTGAATAGACTTTAAAGAGCTTTTCTTTTGAAAGAAATATTAGTGATTTAAAAAAAAATATATATTTTCAATAAGGTAGATCCCCAATATGAAGTAAGTATAAAAAAATCATTCTTTAGGTATAGTCTATGCTGGGTATGGAACATTATTTCCCTTTTTTTATGGTACTCTTAGTTATGAAACAGAATGCTTGGGGTTTATTGAATACATAGGCCTTCAGGGCTCTTTTCTGGTAATTAGGCAAATAACTAAAATCCACAAAAATGTTTTTTTGGAACTACTGTTGCTAAAGGGGTGACACCATTTACTTTTGTGCTTGGCATGAATCCTTCAAGCAATATATACCACTTTATTTCAGGATGTATAAACTACATGTTATTGTCAACAGTAAAAACAGTTATAACTAGACTTGCTTTTTCATGCTAACCCATAATATCATTACAGAATGAGTTGAGATTAAAGCTAAGTATATTAAAAGAATACATTTTGTTTTAATACAGAATCCATAATAAATGCTTCTATAAAAATCTCTGTAGAGAGTTAATAGAAAGATTTAATAGGGAAGGGCAAATTTATGCATGCAACCAGAAATAACAGGTTTGCTATATACTATGGTTTAAGAGGGAATGGTTATTTATAAGTTAGACACCTTCTGATTACAAAGTTGTAAGAAGCCCTACCAGCTAAAAGCTTTTACTACAGCTTCTCATATCAGCCCTGACTTCCCCTTGTTAGAATGAATATAAGCAACAATTTTTCTAGAATAAGTGTGCTTCACCTCTCCCTGAGGCCATCTAGAAGATGGCTAGAAGATCACATTTCAAGGTAAAGCAATGAGGATGTTACCTTTTGAACCAGCATTTTTATAAACTATGAACTGCACCTTGTAAATGGCAATGCAACATCATTCATGTAACATCTAAGTGCAAACAGATCTTGACTTCTAACTAGTTGCAGACCAGTTACACTCACACTTGGCCATTACCTAATATTGCATAAAGAACTTTACTTTTTTTTTCCCCTAAGGCAGGTAAATAAAACAGACATCTGATTCAAATCAGTTTACTGGAAGCTCATGCAACCATTGAAAATATGATGAGTACTCCATATCTAAAGAAGATATCTGAAGTATTTCAGATTAGGACAATCTGATTTAGAATGTAAATCTTATTTACAAACCAGCAGTGGGATCAGGAATTCCAGGAGTGAAGGACTGTAACAAGCATTTAATGGAACCTATTAAAAATGATGGATTATAATGTTTATCAAAAGACCAGAGAGCTTTCACCTTTGCTTTGGTAGTTCCTTTCTCATATCAAGCACTGCTTTACATTTATTTGGGAGCCTGCAAGAAGCTACTCAAGTTCTAGTACAAGGTTGTCTGTACCATAAATAAAATGATCCATACTGAAATTGCCTAGTTTCACCACAGGCAGCCTCAGAGAAAACTGTTTAATGAGCAAGGCAAATAAATTACTCTTACTCTTTGGATATGGTCTGTCACAGCAAATTTCAGGTACATTGTCAAAATATTGGTGAGAGAGTGTATGGTTCTGCTCCCCGCATCACGCAGCAGCACTTGTACACAAATAGATATGTCCACTCTTGGGACTTTTCAGATTGACTTCTTTCACTGGGAATCAGCTTCATTTTTCTTTAGAGAAAACCAGCACTTAACCTGCCAATCTCTATTCCGTAAAATGGGTAGTAGTTCTTCAATATTCTCCCTAAAGCACTCTGAGGCATAGTCCAACTGCTTCTCTGCGAAAGGCACATCTGTCACTCAATGATGAGATACCCTGAGCCTGTTGCCACTACTGTGCCAGACTGAAAATGAAGCAGGAATCAGAGAGCGCCTAAATCTGGTGTCAACAGACAAAGCCTGAAAATATGGGAGAAGTTGAAAGGTACAAATGAAGTCTTGAATCACCAGCTAGCTAGGGAACAATGTGGGCTGCTCCAAAGGTTACATGTGGTTAGGCTGTGGATACCAAAGCTCAGGCTTGAAAGAGCAGCTCTTTGATCCCAGCTAATGAACCAGAGCTAGTGAGAAATGAGGCCAAATTCAGATACCTGAAAGCAAACCACGGTAGAGCAGGCTCCTAGTTTAAGGGCACAGCTTAATCCAGCATTTGAGGAAAATTGCACTATTTGAGAGGCTGCATTGATGGCTAGAGCGGCAGTCTGTTTTGGTGCAGTATTCTGTTTAAGTATTTTGCTATTCTGTTTCTTCAGTAAGAACCAGATATTGAAGAGAATGTGAATACCAGTTCAGAGCTTGCTATCCAGCAAGTCACAGAAATTATGTTGTTCCTTTCCATGGTCTTTGGATCAGGTTCATTAGGCCTTAGGGAACTCAGATTTTTCTGGTGATCGTGAATCTTTTTTTTTCTTATCCTACAGGTACATCCTCTACTCTGGCAGACTGCTTCTGCTTTTCAAAGATCTTGAGGAACCGAATGAAAGGAAGCAAACATTAGACAAGGTACCTTTTCTGAGATGTATGAGGGCTTGGCATTCATTTTTTCTTTTGAGAAATCTTTAATCTGGCTTGTATCTTAATTTTCCTTGATGAGAAACAAACTAAGCCTTTGTTACATTGCCATGAATGGGATAATACCTGTACCTTAAGTTGCTTACCTACTTCCAGTATGCTTAATGATCATCTGTTTTCCTCAGACTGCTGAAAACTTCAATAACATGCTGTAAGTTGGGGAAAAGAAGGGAGAAAGAATGGTATAGATCAACACTTTAGGCCATGTTATAACCTATGTGGTAATTTGGACTGCTGAATTTACAGCTAAATTCTACCAGATGACACATACTGAATGAATCATAACATGCCTAAGTCTGCACACCCTTCTGAGCGCAGTGAGCTCAGGACAAGAAGGGGCAAAGGGATTAAGTACTGTGTTGTCTCCTTCCTCAAGAGGCCAAATCAAAGATCTGCCTGCCGCTTTTTGAATCTCTGCTTTTTGCCACAGTTAAATTCAGTGTCAGTAGTTTCATATTTATTTCTTTACATAAGTAGTACATATATTTACATATTTATGCACACACAGAGTTTTAGAAACAATACATACATTCTAACTTCCACAGTTTCAGCATAGTTTGCATATGTCAGATGTGTGGCTAGTATTACAAGGAATGTTGCCATGGGAGAGAGTTGCCATTGCTGCACATAAGCTGCTGGTGAAAGCTGACTCTTCCCTCCCCAAAAGCTTACGTCACAAAATGATAGCAAGGGAGACAAAGCTCAGCAGACCTTCCTGAAATGACATTGCTGCCCTTTTGCTGACCTCTTTATTGTACTTGGGTGACTGGTAGTACTAAACTATAAAGAAACAAGGCACGAATGTTGAACTCAAAAATCTTTCATAAACATGTCTATCATGGCTTCTTAGGAGGAAAATGTACTTTTGCCATTGTCCTGGCATCTTGGAACAACTTCACAATCCTTTTAGTTCTCTGACCTTACCAGCTAGGTTTAGGTGCATGTGGAGCCTAGAAAAAAACCTCATGGTTTAATTCAGATCATTTCCTATTTGTGAATTGTTACCAACAATGCTCTTCCATGAGTAAAGGTTTTCAGCATTCCTAAGGTCTCGTTCAGCTTTCTCCTGTAGGTCTTGTTGAGACAGGAAGGCGAAGATAAACACAGTTTTGGTGGGTGAATGGATGTCTTGGAAACCTGTAGTAGGTTTAAAGAGATTTATTCTTTCTTCTTTGTTTTCAGTCCTGGCTAGACTTCTGTTGCATATGTAGCAATTGCCTTCTGCATAATGAGAGGGCATTAGTGTTCAAGAGTCATTTTTTATTTCTCAGCCTACAGAACACACTTTGGCTATTCTTTTGAAAACACTAATTTCAGTCTTCAAGTTACACCAAACCTAAATGAAAGCCTGAGGTTTAAAACAGTCATTAAAACAATGAGGTTTATTCTTTTCAGCTGAAAAGCAGCACTGGGGTGAAAAGCTGAAGTCTTGTTCTTAGCAAAAGTACATTATGCACTTTCTGCAGGAGCTCCTTCCCCATTTTTTCTCTTCTCCCCTGCAACCACCAACTATCATCAGATGACTGTTGCAGTGGGCATTTTTATAGCTTCTCATGGAGAACAAAAGAGTAATTCAGAAAATACTGTGAGCTCAGTTTATACCCTTACATAGTCTCAGTGAGGCCTGCCTGGGGCAGTTTTGCAAGGGCTTAGTCTAGCTCAGTGACAGCTGTTTCTTTCATCATTTGTTTTTTGTATGTTACATTTCTATTTAACATTGCTTTCTGTCAGGTCTAACCACTCTTTTCTTTTGAGGGGCTGCTTTATGAAGGAGGCTAAAGAATTTATTCTCCAGGCTAAAAAAAAACTGCATTGAAAAATAGCTAAAGAGAAGTTTATTACCCTGAAAGCAAATTTTGCCTTGGCTTTAATGCCTGGAAGTGGGGTAGCAGAAATAGAGGTAAATACCTTATTGGAATTAGGCATTAGCCTCTTCACTTCCCCTCTTACAAGAAGAGAGAAAGCTCAAGGCAATTCCCTGGCAGCAGTTGCACAGTTCGGTGGGGATTCCCTTCCACAGAAGAAAGAGCAATTATTCACAGCCATTACTTGATCCTTTTCAATTAGCCTTTGGACATCTATTTTACAACTCAGTTTCTCTCCAATGGCATGAAGTAGTGTTGGGGTCATGCGAGTGCCACTGTTACTTCTCTATTTTTCGTTCCTCAGAAAGCCCACTGACTCCTACACAGAGGATCATCAACCAGTAAAGATGAACTAATTCTCACAAAAAAAAAAAGTTAACCCTATTGACTTGTGTACTAAATTCTGAGATAAAAATTTTATGCTGAAATTGCAAGTCTTGAGCAGATTAGATTCACATGCAAGACTTTCTCACCGTTCAGTGCTATTCAGTTCTGTACCAAAAGAATGATACTCAATTTCTGTACCAGTAGAAAAAACAGGAAAGTTGAGGAGAAAAACAAAAAGCAAGGAAATCTCCTGAGCGAAGTCAGGGGGGTAGAGGTAGCTAACAAGAAGACAAGAATCTAAGGCAAGGTTTTGCTAAGTTTTGATATATTGGTCTTATTTGCAAAGGCAGGCTAATTTTGTGTCAGAATGACCCAGAATTACAGAGACTTTTCCATCTATGTACTAAAGGGCTTTATTTCATGCAACTTTTTTGTATTAGAGTTCTTATATCTCATTTTACCTCCCGTCCCACATAAATAAGCTTTATGCAAATAAATGCTTGAGATTTTGGAATTGCTTTATGTTTCCAAAGGTCTGACAATGCATTAATCATTAAAAAAGGGTAATGATCTTGTAAAAGTTTTTCTATATCATCATTCAGAGAAAGACCCAGTAAACTTCAGATCTGACCCAACTAAAACCAGCATCAGACATGTCTCTTCAGTTTTGATTCGAAACCCAAATTGGATTCTGATTTCCGAATATAAATAAGAAGCTGGTTCTATAATTGCAGAGCACAAATATGAAAGACTCCAGCCACCAAATGTTTTCAATTTTTATTTAGGACAAACTAATAAATCAGTCTCTGACCTCAAAGTGTAACTAACTGGAAACATAACCTGGGAGAAAATTGTAAAGATATTCTGGAGTAATGTGAAGAACTAGATAGGTAAACAGAAATGTTTTAAAAATATCAGAATAAAATATTACTGCTAACTGAGGAGAGGTTTTTATCTCCAGGGTGTTTTTATTCCAGGACTTTTCCAGACTTTTTTTGCTTTATAGTAAAACAGATGCACTTACTTATGCAATCTAGCAAGCTACAGTATTGTATCAGTAAATGAACTGAAAGTGGGTACCAGTTGTGAGAGTTTTCTTAAACCAGCACACAAAGATTTGAGGTCTAAATGCTGCTAATGGATAGAATCTGTACTGAGTGGTCACAAACTGTAACTGAAGACCCATCCCAGCAGTGATATCATTATAAAAACTGCAGGGTGATCCCTTATGTATGTCATCTTCTGTGATCTCCATGCAACCTTTGCCAAAAATTGTTTTTTAATGTTATTTAAGAATTCATTTCCAATCTTAGCTGAAGCAAACATCTTCATCTGGAACTCCCATCCTAGTATCTAATGCATAGAATTCACCCTTGTTTTTCCATTGTTCACTGACAATGAATAAAGCCCTGCGCTTTAACTTACTTCATTTTTCTTGTGGAGTTCTCCAAAGAGAAGGGTTTTATGCCAAATACTGCTGTCAGTCTGACATAACTGTGTGCTTGATTACATGAAAATTGAAAGTGTTTCTCTTTTCAATTGATTAAATGACTAAGTACAGACTTCTTTAACAGAATAGTCAGCATAACTCATCCATAAACTCAGTGTGGAGCACTGTGTTCACCGTGCTGTAAATTGCTGACAAACAGTTTATGGTTTGTCACATTTGGCAACCTCTGTGCAGAAAAAAGTCCAGTCTTAAGCTGAAATATAAATAGGTGCTTTAACCAGAACTTGGAAACAGTAAAGTTGTGCAAACACACATCAAAAACATTCAGCTTTTCATTTCTCACTTTACTAGTTTTAATTTTATGTAACATCATAACTAACTGTCCTTTCTGGTCAAGTTACCATCTGCAAACTGCAAAGTATAATCAGTGTTAAGATTTTCTCCAGTGTACATTTCTAATAGATTCAGCTAATGTTGGGAGTTAGTGAAATATAACGGTCGTTAAAGGTGCAAGGAAGGTGAACTTGGAACATCTTGACTGTATTATCCTACTGCCACAAATCTTGTCTCAGGTGATACAGGCCTCAGAGAGTCTTTCCACCTCTCCACCTTCTGGCAACTTTTGAAAGTCAGCAATTATGATTTCTTTCAGAAAAGTGTTTTGTTTTGGCTTTCTGCAAACATCTACTATTTTTAATAAATACCAAATCATGGTAAAAAATTTTAACTATTTGGACAGATATGTGGCTCCATTTCCATAACTCTGGGTCTTTGCACTGTTGTAGCATCCAAAGAAGCCATGTACAACCAGAATATCAAACTGTTACAGGTTTTACAGACTTCCAGGAAGATGCAACTTGAAGTAAATCTCTTACATACTTCTCCGCTTCATTTCTTCTAAGATGGTCTAGATGAACAGGTCTTCATGGCAACACAAAACTCTGCTGAGATTAATCAAGACACATTGGGGCATATGGAACCATCCACTTAAAGTAGTTCACTCAATCATAACTGAAATGGCAGCAAGCAGCAAAAACAAAGTGCAGGAAAAAGCAGAAGTAACATGGGTGACATATGTACACCCTTTGTGTGTGGTTTTCAGTTGTAAGAAAAAGGGAATCTGAGAATACATGGGTAATAGCTGACTTTTCAATGGCAGCTAGTGTATCTATTGGTTAAAATGATGATGTTCTAGCAAACTCATGTGAAGATTAAAGATTAAAATAGCAAAAGTGTCACAGATAAGGAATTCAGCATCTTCTTTATATATTAGACATACCTTAAAAAGCCAAAATAATCTTGACCTGATTATACCTGATGCCTAAAAAGTGCTGAAAATCTGCATGACATAAAACTGCCCCAATAATAATGTTTCTGAGAAGTCTTGTCTCCACTTAAGTAGAATACAGATTCAGGGCAGGATTACTGATTTTAGTTTCCCTAGTTTATTTAAAGCAATTACTGTAGAGGTTATTGTAAACACTACCTTTCAGTTTCTGTGACCATATGACAAGGATTAAGGAGTATTATCAACACTAGACCATGGGCTGGCATTGTAGCATATCTAGCCATTAGCTGATATAAGTAGCTCATAGACTGAATGAAGTCCTTCACCAGCTGACAGGCATTTACAGCCCTATTCAGGATGAAAGCTGACAGGTGACGAAGTAAGGAGCCAAGATAAGACAAGGAAAGGCCTTCAGTATTTCGGCTATCCTCTTTGCAGCCTTTAAATCCAGAGAAACTCTTTTTAATGTATGACTGTCTTTTCAGCATTTAAATGCATACCAGAAATCTGTGGATTTCTGAGGATAAAGGGTCTACAAAAGCTGCCTTTTTCTACCTTCTGTTTTACCTTTGACATACAAGTAGCTGGAGATTTGAAGTTCTCTTCCTGCATTGGGAACACACAACATAATATGCAAAAGGCTGCAATACTTCTAGAATCTGTAAGAAAGATTTACAAAGTGATTCCTCTTTCAGAAGCTCCTATGATCCTGAAACATGCCATAATGCCAGTTTACAAATGGTAATCAATCTAATTTTGCTGTTGTTCTTCATAGTGAAGTATACTGATATCATTTAGTACAATTTGTCCATCCAGTTACAAAGAAACTACTTTCTGTACTGTAATCCCTGATTCCAGAATAATACAAATATATTTTTGAAATCTTTGTTTCCATCTACCATTCATGTCTGTTAATAAAACACTTCTTAACATAGAAATACTTTATTTGCCTCTGACAAGAAGAACAAAAAGAAGAGCTCCATAACTCACCATTTTCCTTACATCATTTATTTTTAAAGGAATTTATAGGTGCTAACAGAGTGTTGTGGGTGTAATCCGAATTTTAGTGACATAAGTGAAAAAACTCCCACCATTTCAGTGACTTCAGTAAGTTTTGGATGTCACATGAGTAACATTCATTGCATAAATCTGGACAGATTTCATTCAGAGAACAATCTTTTATTTCAAACTTTATTTTTTTCCAAGAATCACTTTGTAGTTGTATCTGCTTCATGTAGGATTTCTGCATGTTTAATTTATCAGCCAAATCAGAATAGTCAAATAGCTTTGACAATTTGATGATACTGACATTTTTGTCAGTGTCTGATGTGTAGAACTACTAGATAACAAGAAACAAATCTCTCCAAAAATCTATTTACATTTAGTATTGCTTCTTTTACGTATGATGCAGATGACAGAACGGCATGTGAAAGCTGAGAGCTTTACTACCTCCTATTTGTTATGCAAATAAGCATGCACAAGCAGTACTTAGCTACTTGCAGGTAACTTCTTAGTTATGGCTCATTTGAAAACTAGGCTTTCCCTTTAATACAACAACTCAAGCACACAGATCACAGTGGGGGAAAGGTTTTTTTTGGTGTTTGTAATTTTTCTGGTTAATATTCAATTTTTTTCTAATGTTTCTTTTCTTCAAAATTTTCATCAGCTTTTACATATCAGGCTATTTGGTTTAGCTCACCTACTGCTTAGAGCAGAGTCACTGTGGGTGACATCATGCGATACCTTTATTTATTAGGCTTCAATATTCCTCGAAAGGAAGGATGTTAAAGGAAATGAGATGAAGAAGGGAGTGGCCAAATAAAAATTATGCCTACCCATCTGCTTTCTTACTACCCGTTCTCAACTGACAGAGGGAGTAAATAATGAAAAACTTGCGGGTCGAGTTAAATACAGAAAGAGCACTTTCCAGTTACTGTCAATAAGCAAAACAGACTTGATGAAGAAAACTAATTTAATTTATTGCAAATAAAAATTGAGTTGGATACTGAGAAGTAAAGAAAGAAATTAAATACCTCCCCTCCCCCCTTTTTTTTTACTTGGCCTCAACTTCACTCCTTCAGTCCCAACTCCTCTACATCCTCCCCTCATGAGCAGGGCAGTGCAAGTGGATGGGGAATGGGAAGCCTTTCTGCCACTCATTTCTTCTCTCACTTTTCTCCTGTGGGTTATCTCCATAGTGCTATAGTCAGAATAAACCTGCATCAGCATGGCATCCTCCGTGGGCTGCAGTGTGGATATCTGATCCAACATGGTCCTCTCCATTGGCTAGCTGGAAGGGAATATCTGCTCCATTGTGGTCTCTTCCACAGGTGGCAGGGAAATCTCTGCTCCATCACTTAGAGCACCTCTTTCTCCCCCTTCCTCTCTAACCTTGATATGCACAGGTTTATTTTCACACTTGTTTTCCTTACTTCTCACACTGATGTGAGTGAATTTTGACCTTTTTAAAATGTTTTCCAAGAGATGCCACCAGCTTGGCTGGTAGGTTCAGCTGTGGGCTGTAGTGGGCAGCCTCTGGTCTTTTCTCAGAGAACACTCCTGCAGTCCCCTTGTTGCCAAAACCTTGCCAAGCAAACACAGTGCGATTACAAGGTAAGCTCACTGTAGCTTAGAAAAGGTAGAGTTCCTCACTCAAGTCCACTTTTTTCTGCTTCCAAATTGCACATGGGAATCTTCTTTCCAAGCCAGAGGTTGCAGGTTGCCATCACACCATACTTTCCCAATCTTCTGTATCATTGCTCTAGAAGTGGTGTACCAGAGAGACAGAGGCAGAAAGACATAAGCCAACAGAGACCTTTTGGAAAGTGTCAGAGCCCAAGAAACTGCTAGCCAGAATTGTTACATGAAACATTTCCTTGCTGTTCATTAATATTCAGGAAAGTGGGAAAATGGAGTTGAAAATCACATAAGAATCAAACATTCTGGAGAGAGGAAAAGCATGAACTGACTCTCTGCTCACCTGACTTTCCTCTTATACCTCCAAATTAAAAATGGATCCACATGGTACCATACTAAATATCTCTTCTAACTCCTCAGACTCTCTTTAAGCAGAAAAGGCAATCCTGCCATATGTAAAAAGGGTGTAATAGATAGAAGTGCTTTCCAAAGACTGACCTTAATCTTCTGCAACCATTTAGAGCATCCAGGTAAGAACAGGGAAGGTACCTATGCTTGTTATGACTACTGCCATCTTGCTACTCTGAATGGAGTTGAATACATTTTGCAACAGCTGTGACAAGAGGTCATTGTGCATCCTCTTACCTCATTTCAGATTCTTGTTCAGGTACTTGTTTCCCCCTTTCACACCTTCTTCTGCTTCATCTCTCCTCAGCCCTGGTTTCTTCTGGAGGCATTCCTCATCTCTCCACTTTACTGCTTGTTCCAGCTGTTTCCTGGGTTCTTTTACCTGGTATTGTCCTTGTTTATGCTCTGGCTTCTTCACAGGCATTGTTCTTCTCTTGCTCTTATTTGACTTCTTTCTGGCAAATCTTTTCTCTTTTCCAGCCCTTATCACTGTGCCTTCCAGCCTCCACTACCTGCTCAACTTGGCAGTGGCAGCAGCAGATGAAAAACAGGCATCAGAGATGCTTACCCTTATATGGTATCCCTTGTGTGATGGTCATGATGTTTATCCCACTCTTGCTGTGGAGTGGTTAGCATATGTGTTTACCCTGGCCAGTTGGTCTAAAAAGAAAATAAAATCAAATCCCAGGCACTGTAAATCAGATTGAAACAATAAAAGTGTTTCTAATTTTGTTTATGTCAGTTGTACAAAACTGACGTAAGTGCGGTCACTCCTGATTTACCTGGTTGTTTGTACAATTTGAGTAAATAGCTGTGAAAATGAACTGTCATGGAAGAATAAGGTGAATTTGTGCTTAACGCCCGATTCCAGTGTTGCACCAATACAATGCCTCTGAAGTCAGTGTCATTGCTCTAGCATAAAACTGTAATAAGCTGCAGGGAATGAAATCCTGTTTTGTTGTCTCTGAGAATTTTCAGAGTCGGCCTGATATGGCACAGGTCAAAAATATTTTATTATTCACTGCTTTTTCTAATTATCAGATTTGTCTCCAGTCCATTTTGTGGTGTTGGCCAGGCACTTGATCTGAGTCAATTTTTCCATACAATCCACACTGCTTTATGTTTCAGTGTTTTTTTTCTTCTGCCTTAAAAGCAGATCAGAAGAGCTAAGCATGTAGAAACCTGCCTGTTGAAAAGACTTGTTTTTCCTTTTCCTTCACCCCTTCTTTTCCATTTAATGTTAGTACAAAGACAAAAAACAGTTTAAGTAGCATAGTGGCTTTCAGAATTACGCATCAGGGAAAGTGATTAGCACATTATGAATCTGTTCACTTGTCAGTGGACCACTTCATTCACACAAGTCATCTTAATTAAAGAAGCCAGTCTCTTGGAGATAGCATTGGCTTTTATAATAAGGAGTTATGGTCTATGTCCGATATTGTTTTGAGAACACTTGTTGCAGCTTACTCTGCTGCTAGGGTTAGTCTATGGAGAGTTACTTGGGGTTGAAAACCATCTCTAGTTGTTTAAAAGCATGTGTGCAACACAAAAAAAATGGAATGAAAAGGGAACAAATCCTCCTATTCCTCATTTCTGATGGGTCTCATCACTTGGCCCAAGATTCTACTTATATTCCTCCCATTATGTACATGATATTAGCATTGCTTTCCCCAGCCATGGGGGAAGCAAGCTCACTGTTAAGTTCAGGTGAAATTTCATGTCCAAGTTGCTTGCTGTCAGTTTTATATGCTGCAGTCTGAAACTGTGACAGAAATTTGGGTGGAAGAAGGCAATTATTTGGTCTGGCAA
Organism: Psilopsiagon aymara; assembly: GCA_024733675.1. Classification (NCBI taxonomy): domain Eukaryota; kingdom Metazoa; phylum Chordata; class Aves; order Psittaciformes; family Psittacidae; genus Psilopsiagon; species Psilopsiagon aymara. The sequence continues at coordinate 19,908 of JANRGW010028702.1, forward strand.
ACATGAATGTCACTGAATTTTCTGAGTATGGGGCAGACCTAAGATGCATCATTGCAAGCATTTATTCAGACAAGCCTATTTCTCACTGAAGAGCACTTTTGTAGTTATATGGCTCCCAGGCTTTCTGCTCTGTCCTTTATAGCAAAAATACACATAGAAAACTATTTTGGTTCACAAGCCTTGCCTGAAGGAGCTCCATTGATGAAACTAGCTTTTGGGCAAAAAACGAAATGGTCTTCTGCTTATGCATTATACTAAAAAATTTCCAGTGACACAAGCTTTGGACATCAGAGACTATCAGAAGTCTGGTTTGAAACCCCTCTGTTCTAAACCGGCTCTTCCTGAAATCTCCATCTCGCCACAAATACAAGGACCCAGTAGCTGCTGTTGAGCTCCAATTCCTTTATTTTTCTGAGTGTGTCTTGAATTGTGTGCTGCCTTCATTTTCTCCAAGGTCAAAGACATCAAAACAAACCAAATGTTTCTGAAGCTGAAAAAAAAATATTAAACTTCTTGTCCAGGTGGAGCCTCATTTTTTTCAAGACACCAAATAGATACAAGTGTTACATCCGGCATTAAATGCTCTGGTTTAGCTTTACACTTTTGAACTAAAATCTTTCTCTTACCCTGACTGATGTCAGCTGAAAGGAAGTTCCAAGTAAAACGCCCTTTACAGTGCTATTTTAGGGCTGAGGCCATTCTTTCTCTCCTCTCTTCATCTTTCCATTTTCCTGATGCAATCCTCAGTCTGGCCTTGGGCTCACCTCACAGCCATTAAAAAAGAAAACCGAAAACAAGTAAAACCAAAGGGACCCTTCAAGCCTCTAAATTTTTCTTTCAGAGTAGGCTCAGAACACAGTGATTAGCTTCCTCTGAAAAAGCTTTTCCAATTCCCAAGCTTAGAAAAATTGGAATAATCAAAAGTCCTGGTGGCAGATTTTATTTTATTTTTTTTCATTGAGCCTATAACTCAATTTGGCAATGGAGGAGTCTAGAAAAGAAACACTGCAGAGAGGGGAAGTAGTTCAGTAAGGCTTGGCAAATGCCTTCAAAGAATAACTGTTCCTCCAAGTCTGATCACTAAAAATGCAAACAAACACATATTAGTGTAGTGCCTTACAGAGGATTTTTCTGATGAGCAGAGGGGGTGCTTAGGGGGTACTATCTTAACTTCAACCACATTTGGGTTTACATTGCTTTACACTTGGCCTCACCACAGTTCCAGAAGGTCAGACTGCTTGTCCAAGGTCCCCAAATGACTCAGTAGATTAAGTGAAAACTGAACTCAGAGGACCACCCTGCTTTCTCGCTTTTGTTTTATGGATTAAACCGACACAATTTCTCTGGCATTTTATACATTCCATTAATCCCACTGGCTATCAGCCATAAATACATTGCAGAAAGATTCAATACATGTAAATGTGCACAGTGATATATAACTGTGAGATGGTGGAAAATACACTGGACAAGCATGATTTAGTTCCTCTGCATTAAAAATACCCTTTAGGCCTGCAGCTCAAAAGTAAAAGAATATGAGAGAATACTGTTTGTGGCTTTCCCTGTATTTATTAAGATGAATAAGATGAATCTTTCATCTTATTTCACTCTTTTACTAAACACGCACTCAAAATCCCATGGTTTTTATCCAACTTCTCAATTTACTCCTATCTGAAAGCATAATTAGCTTGACTGTTATAACTATTGTTCTATTGGTATCCTCTGGATGCAGAAAAAATTCCAAAATTCAGGATAAGGTATCTATATACAGTTTTCCATTTTGTAAAAACAGAGGTCTAGAGACATGATTAAGTCCTCAGTCCATCAACAGAGCAAGCAAGGCAAGCTTTCATCTAAGAACTTGTTCTGTAGCCAGTTTTGAAAGTCTTGTAAAAGTGAGAAATTCCCTCATTGTCTCATTCTAAAGCACAACACATTCTAAAGAAACTGGATTTGCCAATGGATGAGTTAAGAAGCAGCTACTTGTTATCACTTGTTATTTAATTAAAGACCAACAGTAGTAACTGACCCTTGTGAAACTGTGTAAGTGGATAAAGCCCTATGCTGCTGTAGCATGATCTGCTAGGGTGTCCTAGGGCATTGCAAGGTGGTTTCTTAGCAAGAAAAGGACCTTGCTATCTTTTCCTTCTTTGTGACATCGTCCTTTGACTTTTTAACATAAGCATTAAGTTCCCTGACCTGCCAGTTTGCATAAACTCTCAAAATAGTCAATATATCATCTGGATTAAAGAAATCTGATTCCTGTCTGAGGTTCTCTATGTTTCATTTCACACTTCCCTCTGCAAAAACAAGTCCAGCCTCATTGGTAAGCCTCTTCCTTTTGGAAAATTTGGTGAGAATCTCCCAAGATTTCTCTTTTTTTCCAGTATTTTAAGCCTTTTTGCTTTGGGTTCTGTGTTGCCAGTAGATGGTGGTCAGGACTGGTAGCAGAATTCCTAAATTTTATAGTACCTTTAAAATGTGTGTAAATGGTTTCCTTCAATTTATGTATTAGTATATAGCATGCTATCTTGGAAACCCCGCTGCATCCCCCATCTCCATGAAGAAACACTGCCATTTCCTCTACACTGAATATCTCTGCATATACTCCCAGCTTCACCTGTAAGACGTATTACCTAGAGGGCCATAGGCAAAGCTCTGGGGAGGAACAGACTTGCAGAGAATTCTGCTGTTAAGTCATGTGATCCTCCTTACTTATGGAACAAAATATATGTGCAGAAGTGCTGGGGGATTGTGGTGTACAGTGAAAACCCCACTGTCAAAAGTGCACAGGGACTTGTGTGGATCTACCAGGCAACACTGCACCCATCAGACTTCTTCGTAGGAGTCATAGGGTACAGCCTACCATGTGATTCCAGTCAATTAAAGAGAATAAACTTGACTGTAGTTGCTACCATGGAGCCCACATGAAGTGGGGGCAGAAAGTCAGTATTTGGTGCTCCAGATCACAGTTCTCTGCTCCATTCATTCTCTCTGCCACTTTTCATCCCTTCTGTCTTTTTTTAGCAGCTAGCTGGCTTGAGAGATGCTTGCATGATTATCTGCTTAGTGCAAACATTTTTTTTTAAATGGAGCCAGTTACAAGATATAAAAGCGAATTAAAGAGATTTCCTTGAGCAATAGAAATGAAAAGAACACTTGCTTAGAGATGATCTTTCCAGGACAGCTAAGTAAGAGCTTATTAGAAATAGCATGACTGAAAAACAGCCATGTGAGAAAAGACGGCCATACCTGCATGTGCAGTTTCCATGTTTACTGTGAAAGAGTACCACAACATTTATCCACTCATGGCTTTACTTGTCTTGTTTAGGTTTTATTTCTTGGTAGCTCTGGAAAAGTGTTTTAATAGCCAAAAAGTCTGTACTTAATTAGACACACAAAAAACAGCAGACAGGATGTCTATTTCCTCACAGAGATACTGCTGTTTATGTATTCTGCCCTAATATGAACAAGCCTACTATTTTTTTTCTGATGTCCCTCTTGTTTAAGATGCTCTGAGCAACATGAAAGCTCTTATTGTACACCAATCCTGAAAGACGACTTGTCAAGATACAGGCATGCTAGATGTTTCAGTATTGTATGATTCCTAATTCCATTAAAAAAAAAAAAAAAACCAAACAAAAACAATCCTGTGTGGCTGTATAGAAGAGTATCTCATTTAAAAGTATTTAAATGTAACTGTGGATATGTGTGCAGGCTGAGAGGCAAAATCTGATAAGGACTCTATACCAGTGCTCCCATCCTGCATTTCACCAGTGTTCTAAGTGGTGGCTTTGTTTTCTTGTTACATGGGGCTAGTCCAAGTACCTAGCGATTGGAAATTGTTTAGGAGAAGGGCTCTGAGATTATAAAGTATCTCATAGAAAGGACCATCAGAGAGCTGCTGTAATAGAACAACTAATGACTAATAACTATATCTGCAACCAAAGAGGAGGTGAGGTCTTAGGGGATGTTGACTCTCCACACTTAAATTTAGAAGTTGTGTGGGAAAAGTAAAATTTGTACCCAAAAATGTTTAAATTACCTTAGGACTCAAAGCAAATGTCAGAAAATCTCTGAATTTTGCTATTGATTTTGATTCTGTTCAGAAAGAATCCAGATCTTAGCTGAAGAGTGGCCATAAAGCACCCACACCCTCCAAGCAAAGGAAGAAATTGTTGTGGGTTAGGAACTAGCACTGTTTCTTTAATACTAAATGCAAATTAAAGGTATGCAGCATGACTTACATGGCATGACAGCTATAAACAACCTACATTCACTGTGCTATTCATCCTTGTTTATTTTTGAGGCGGGGTTGGGTTTTTTGTGGTAATAGGATTTGTTTGTTGTTCCCATTTGGCTATTTTTCCTTGGGCTAATTATTAGAACATCATTAGTTGTGTCTTTGAATATTCCATATTTGATTACTTTTCAAGTCCTTTCTTACGAAGGAAAGAGACCACAGACCTTCCCACTCTACTTTGAAGGTTTGCTGCATCAAGCATTTGCTCTACTTTTTCTCCTAAACATCTCCTAGCATTATGTCTTTGTTACTATATGCTTTCAGTCTTTATTCTGATTTCACTCTTCCTCCCACAGAGCTGAAACAGAGCGAGTAGTATATTCCATGATCATTATGAAGGGAAAACAAGGACTAAAAAAAATCCTGGAAGATGAGACCAGTATTGACAGCCCTTCAACAGAAACTCTTGAAAACCTGATCCATGCCAGGAGATGTGGAAATAAAGATGAGTCTATTACTCAGATATCATCCTACTCCATCACTATTATAAACATATCTGAACGAGACCTGGAGTTAAAAATAAACCCCTCTCAAATCACTTCATTGCATTGCTTGCATTGCTTCTTAAGAACAGTCCCTTTCCTCAGACTAAAATTACCTATTTAGTATTTCCCATCTGAAATCACAGCCTTATTTAAGCCTAAAGCAAGTCCTGTACACCATATGAGACTTCTCTCTAAATATGATGTCTAAATGAACGAATGCATTAATTTTCCAACTGATGTTGGCTGTCTATGAGGTAGCTATGTGGTTGGAAAACAGCCAAGACCTGGAGAAGCCTGTGTTCATGGCTCCTCTGCAAGTCATCCTTTTGTTGGGGTAATTAGTAAGACTACAACACAAATAATTAGTAAAGGTGCTACAGTCTTGTTACTTCTTTCATTTTGCATCTGTCTGATGCAGCTAAGGGATGATGTCTACCAGATATAGAGTAGAAAGAATGTGCGTGTGGAAGAGTTCAGGTCTCTTAATGGTTCTTGTCAGGAACATTTGGGGTAGGTGACATAAATCCTCAGAGATACTTATTCTTCTTAATATATATCTCTTTAGGTTGGAAAAAAAAAAGTTTAGCTCATTTATCAAGTTACATTCAAGTACACGTGTAATGGCAAATGAAAACTTAGGAGAAAAATAAGCCCTTGCTTATCGAAGGTGATTTAGCCCTCTGCAAGGCAGCAAATGGTCTGGCAATGTTCAAGCTAAGTAATCCCATCTCTCCATATGTTTTTTAGATTCAATGTGGGGTATGTCTGAGGAGACTTCCAGTATCAAAAAGTATTAAAGTTTCTTACCATCTCCAATATTCACCACCTTTCTTTTTCCAGAAGAGCTAATGCTTATTGATGGCATATGAAAATATATGGCAGGTGGCCACTACCCTGCCTGACCACCCTAGATCCCCCAATGCTCTTTTATCATCAGTGAAGGAAAACTGGGAGAATGGTGGAACCTTTAACCATGTTGTTTTGGATAGAGAAGGAAAAAATATAGCTATCAAAGTGCCAGTGAGCTCTACAGTCCTTAATTTGATAAAGACAGCACAGATGGATGAGGCTTTTCTTCAAAAAGAAGCATGCTTTAAAGTAATCACTCAAGATTATGTTGTGACTTAGTGTATTGCAAGCTGTTCTGAGAGACCTACCTCTGCGTATGTCTGAATTCTAGTATATTCTCTGCTACAGGCAAGTTAAGTGGCATGAAAAAACAGACCCAGTGGTAATATTATTGGAAAGCAGATTCCTGTTCAAACAAGCTTAGAGATTAATAGGATAGATTTCTAGTGACTAGACTCATCCCTGTCTTTTGTCTTCCTTCAGTGCTAAATAGGAGACAGATAGCTTGATAGAGGGAAGTCTGGCAAGGATAAATGGTAATGATGGAGCAAAGGAGTCATAATATTCTCATGACAAAGCCTAGGTGCCAGAATAGTGAAATACAGAGGAATGTTGATTAAGGTGACTGTTAAGCTTCCCATAGGCTGCCAGCAACAGCTATAGTATCCTCCCAAAAACATAGAGTGAAGTTAGTTCACATCTTACTTTGCTATGCACAAACTTTCCTAAAATGCAACTATCCTCTCTCACAGAGATGTTCCATTTTAATTCCTCTTTGCTAGGTTGTGTGAAGGTCATCTGCTTCCCCATATTTTGCAAAGCAAGGCATGCTACTTGTTGTGGTTATTTCTTAAGGCTAACTTTTTTGATACTGATTTCCACATTTCACAGTTCCTCCAGAAAATCTAAACCTATCTTTTAATAAAGATGCCTTTACAATTTACAAAAATTTTCCAACTATCTGTGTCTGTGCTTCACAATAATCTGACAAAGTGTGTTATGCCTATTTTAAAAAATCAGTAGATTTCTTCTTTACAATTAAATATAATATACAGTAATTGCAGGAATGTAGACTGCACAGTTGTCTTTTCTAAGGATATCTTCCAGTAGAGGCAAAGCACTGAAAAATACATTGTAAGTTGTTTAGCTAGTGGGATTGAGTGCACCCTCAGCAATTTTGCCAATGACACCAAGCTGGATGGTTTGTTCGATACACTGGAGGGAAGGAATGCCATCCAGAGGAACCTTGACATGCTTGTGAGGTGGGCTGATGCCATCCGGATGAAGTTTAACCATGCCACGTACAAGGTCCTACAGGTGGGTCAGAGCAATCCCAGGCACAGCTACAGGCTGGGGAGAGAAGAGATTCAGAGCAGCCCTGTGGAGAAGGACCTGGGAGTGTTGGTCGATGGAAAAATGAACATGAGCCAGCTTTGGTGTGCGCTTGCAGCCCAGAAAGCCAACCGTATCCTGGGCTGCATCAAAAGGAGTGTGACCAGCAGGTCGAGGGAGG
>JANRGW010028704.1:0-10495 GCA_024733675.1 Psilopsiagon aymara
GTGCCTGCACTGACCACCGCCGGGGCAGACAGAGCAGAGCTCCCAGGCCCAGCCCGGGTCATTCTGCCAGTGCTCACTATCCCGCTCGCCTGCCCACACAAACTGCCTCTCACCCGCCCTGTTCGCCGCTCCCCGGGGCAGTTTTTACCCAGTCAGGGCTGGTGCCGCTCCTCCTGGCTGCACCACTGTGAATCAGCTGCTCGCGTCCGCTGAGCTGCCGGCCCCTGGGCAAGTTCGGTCGAGGATTTGAGGCTCCCTCGGTGGCTCTCGTTGTTCTGAGTTGAGGTCCCCGTACGCAGAGCTTCCCCTTGCTCAGGTGTTGAAGGTGTCCTTTCTCGAGCTGCTCACCTCAGCAGTACCAGAACTGACCTTAAAACTGTGGTTTGTCCAAGTTCCAATAAAATACTCTAGTTGTATTCACTAAGATGTGGGAAAAAAAAATATTATTTTTCCTCTTACAAAATAAAGATTGTTTTCAGTAAAGGATGTTTAGACCCTTCTTAGACTTCCTGATTTTGATTCAGTTTAAATTCAAAACTCGTAAATATATTAGTGACTGTCATACTGAACTGTTAAGCCTGCTGCCTTTCGGAGTTAAGTCCCTGACAGTTCAAAGTGGCTATGCTTCTGAAGTCAACACAAAAAGTTCTTTTTCTCCCTAAATTCACTAGTGTATGCAACACATCTGCAAGCTTTACAGTAAGTGAAAGTGTTATCACACACAAGGCGATATTTAGATATGTAGTTAACTGGAGCTTGCAAATGTTGCAATGAATTGTCTGAAGACTGATGCGCGGTTGGAGGGTTAACACCAGCAACAGAAATTACAGCAGCTGTCTGCCATCCTCATCTTAATGCTCACACTCAGTTTTCAGTGTATGAATGTGTTTGGTGTATTGTGTCAGCTGAAGATATGCAGCGTGGCTTTTCTACTTATCCCATGTGCTGAAATGTGGCTGCAGCGACAGTTGGGAGTTGGCAGCCATAGGGACAAGGCTGTGACTATGAGATCTTTGCCCTATCCTGGGAGCCAAGAGACTGATAACATCTCTTTACTCAATAAGTGATTCCTTTCTATGATGCCTTGCTCCTGGTGCAGCAAAGCTTTGCAGGCCCTACAATGAGGCACGAGGTGCCTGGGTGTTTGCTGCCTAAGCAGCCACCCGTTACCTCCTTTAGGAAGGTCACTACATGTCTGGCTTCTTGGCTGTCTGGCCAGGAGCCTCCAGTGGGCAAGAAGTGGCCACAAGCCACCTGGCAGGCCAGGCTGAGCCACAGGAGTAGTACTAACTGCTCCTTCAGGGTTAAAATTGTCTCAGGCTGGTTATTGCTATGCTTGTAATTGACTACAGGGGAAATAATGACAGCATTTAGGCATTGTTTAAAAAATCACACACTCATATATGCAAGCAGCAATTAGTTGAGAGTTCAAATAATGTCTAGAGTATTGAAGTTCACTCCTTGTAAATTAGGCTTACTGTTTTAATTTGGTCAGTTCATGGTACTGCAGACTTAAGCCAGCTAAATAAGAATGAGACAGATTAGGCCTATTAGACAATAGAAATAAAACAGCTCCCTCCCACAAACAAGCAGTTTGGTTTTTTCTGTTGAGTCTGCATGCCAGCAGTGCTCAGATTCTCCTCGTGCAAGAAACTGTCAGGAGAAATTTTTTGATGATAATTAAAAAATCAGGGAGATTTTCAGGATAAATGACCACTGTCAGTGCTTCCCTACTGACAGATGAAGACAACCACATTTTCATTTAAATGTTTTTTTGTGTGTTGTCATCAGCATTGTTCTAGTGTGTTTCACTTGGCAGCTTCTGGTATTAATTTCTTCAAGGAAAAGAAATAAGGAAAGGTAATGTGTACTCTAAGAGGAGTGTTTGGTTTTAACCCCCACATCTCTAAAGTGTGTGTTATATAAACAAGTAATGTATTGCAGCAGCTGAGTTCAGACCTCCCCCAGCTGCAATCACAGCATACCAGAACATGGCACATATCCCGCTGGTGGCAGTCCAAGGTTATGCTGCCAGCAAGCTTCCAAGCCTTCAGACAGCAGAGCCACGGCAGAAAGGCTTTGCAATAGATCCTAAATTTAGTAAGGTGTGGGGTCATGTGAATACTGTCTGGCAGGTGCAAATGCCTCCACTTGTGATCCTCCAGTGAGAAAGTGCTACCACAAGATCCATAAATACTGTAGGGACCATCACTTGAAGTGTAATCACTCAGCAACATTGTTTCATGAAATATGTGCAATCTTGAATAATTTCTGGAAATTGCAAAGTCAGGTTAAAGTCTTGAGTGTCAGGCTGTCTATTAAAGTGTCAGGTGATATGATCCTGGTTAAAAGGCTGCATTAAACATCAGAAAATGCTCAGTTCTCTGCTTTTTGTTACAAGAAAAATTGATGAAAGGAGGCAGTGTGTCAATTCAGACATAATAAGCTAAAGTATTAAATTTCTGTATTAAAATGTATATGTTCAGTATCTGTATGTTCGGTATCTATTGTTCTAATCTACCTATATAATATTTACTATCTGTTCTAATTTATCATAGCAAGTGGCTGGTACCATAGGAGTTCTTTAATATTTTTTAGTGGGTAAGTTTTTATTTTAAAATTATTGTTCTTTATATTAATGAATAACATAGAGCTGTGGACTGACTTTAACAAATTACCAAGCAAGAAAATATGATACTCTGACCTGTGAGGTTTGTGAAGTGCAAAGGTTGAGATATTTTTAAAAGAATTTTTTTTAGCAGTGAGCTAAATAGAGCCTTATCGTATGTTTGAAAGGAGAAGTTAATTCAGGTTAAGCAGAATTAACAACGCAAACCGGCTTAGATTTAAGAAGAGAATTTAACCTTTGATACTGAAAGTTTTCGAGAAACTGTGAAACAAAATTAGTTTAGTATTAACCACAAGAGGTCATCAGAACACTGCTGTAAACCTCCTTTCTTCAGTTTTCTTTCGCCTTCACTGAAAGACATCAGTTTGGAAAGAAACACAAAAAAGTTCTCCGGTTTGTTTGTTTATTTTCAGCTAATCTAAAGTTAACAATAAATTACTCAGAAGTAACAAATAAATGATTTCTGATTGACCTGTGTTTTTGCTATACCTGCAGATTTTCCTCAGCTTCCTCCTTTTTTATTTTTTTTACATTTTTTTTTAACAATTTTGACTGCTCAGAGCCACGAGGGTAATAGTGAAGAATAAATGACCAAGAATCAGCAGAAGAGTGGGTAAGTGGTGTTACATCAGTGGAATGTTGACTAAATCACGTGAATTCAAATTTACTGCCTTTTCTTTCATTAGGAGTAATTAAAGATGCTATTTTTTCATCTTAGAATTTCATTTAGTCTATTTATAACACCTTTAGCTAGGCAGATCTGTTTTTAAATTGTGGTTTTGCTTATTCAGAAACAAAATTTACTCAATTCTTGACTGCAGTTGCTTACACAGATAATTAGCATTATGTGTACCAGACTCACTGTTATAGTATACACTTCAGCTTCAACTATAGTGTAGGTGAAACCGATTTCTTCATTTGTGTGTATAGAATTTTTTTATTTGGTTAAGGGGAATTTTTGACCTAATGTGGGGTCTATACTTCCTAACCTGTCATTTTAAAAACATAAAAACATAACTTGTTCTTTCAGCTGTTTCCCTCTCCCCTCAAAATGGATCATTTTTAGATCATGTAGATAAAAAATTAGGAGCTCTGCACTGTTCATATTAAAACTCTTCTAATTTTCTAACAAATTAATAGTATCTAAACTGATTTGGAGACTACTGTAATGCAGTGTTTGTATGTTACATACATTTGCACTGCCACTGAAAGTCAATTGCATCAAAACTCCTCAAACTTTGTAGATTCTGGATTGTTCTGCTGTAAGTTTCTGATGGGTGTGACTCATTCCTGAAACCCCTTCCAATGTATGGTATGTTATAATTCCTCATTTTCAGAAAACATAATGCGACTATTCCGATTGCAGTATGAAAACTGAGATTCAACCTTTCTGAAGTGCTGAGTAGCTGCAAGATAAATATCAAACGCAACTAGATGCAGCATGGACACTACCACTCTAGCTAGAAGTATACTAAATAAAATATATGAAATAAATATTTTCATAAAATATCTGAAGATTGAGAATGAAGAAGGGCTACACCTGCATAGACACAATCCAGCTACTTTGCTTTCTGTTTTTTGAAGCATGATAATGATGCACTCCCATACAGATCTTATTGATAGCTAAACCCTCTTGTGGCAACAAAAATGTTGTACCCAGCTGACACACCCAGTTGCAAACCCACACCCCAGGCAACTTACACTCTTTGTGTAAATTGTGTAATCACAGCAATTATGCCCCTCCAACTTTCCTATCACTTGATTAACTTCAGTTTGACTACATAAAATGCATCTTTTGCTCCTGTTCCTTGTTAGAAACGTTATTTTGGTAATGGGTTCAAAAGTATCACTCACTGATGCTATGAAGTATCAAAGAGCTTCCTTTTTCCCTTCGTTGGCCACCAAAAAATAATATAGCAGTTTTGTAGGTCAACAAGGAATTCTTCAAGGGATTACATACCAGTGTAATAAGAGAGATTTTATCACAGCCTTAAAGTGGTATGTGGAGAGAAGCCAGAGAAAATCATTATTAGTGGATGTAAACCTAGAGTAAAGCAGATTTGAGAGAATTAACAAAGCTTTGGAATGCTTTCAGAAGTGAAGCTGGAATTTTACAAAATGTATACATTAATTTACAAAATTGGGCTACTTTGGTGTGAATAACTTGTACTTCTGGGCACTGATATTCACATGGACTCACAGCTTTCTGCTCAGGATTCAAGTTCTGGCTAATTCCAGCGAGGGCAGCAGGAATTTAGATCCTGCATTTATCTTTAAGGTCCTCAATCCTTTCTCTGCAAAGTATCAGTTCTTTTTCTGATATCTTAATTTTCTTAAGGGGTTTTCATGCAGATCAACACTCTTTTCTTCATGGATCAGTTATTCATTAACTCTCATTGGGGTGATGGATTTAAACTTCAACAGAGGAGGTTCAGGTGAGATATAAGGAAGTTCTTTACTCTGAGAGTGGTGAGGCACTGGAGCACGTTGCCCAGGGAAGTGGTAAATGCTCCATCCCTGGCAGTGTTCAAGGCCCAGTTAGACAAAGCCTTGGGTAACATGGCCTAAGGTGTGGCCTCTCTGCCCATGTCAGGGGGGATTGGAACAAGATGATCTTTGGGTGCTTTCCAACCCAAACCATTCTGTGATTCTGCAGTTCTATGAAAACAAAATAATTATGATGAAACTTAGAGCTAAAATGTGCAGACAACTCCATATGAAGTGCAAGTGGTCCATTAATTCCCCGAATTTACTTTACTGTACAGAATGCCTCACTCTGAGGACCATAACTTGAATGGCTTCCTCCTCATCATATCCATTTCTAAAACAGATGCAAATTCTGACAACTATTTTTGCTGATATACCAATTGGCCATTAAGATCTCTTTTTGACCTTCAGCTTCATTTACTTCAAAAACCAGACAGAAAATGTATGCGACTGCAAAATGTAGCATTTTGTTAACATCATGTTCAGTTGATTATAAATTGGAGAAGGATCTTTTATCTCTTGCTCTATAAACATAGCAGTTAAGCACTCTGGAGCAATGAACATGATGGTGAGTGTACTGGTGTTACACTGTGTAACATGCCAGACATCTGTTAGCTGTCTTTTTATGGCAAATAATTGAAGATCTAATAGGAAGACAAAGTAGAATTGAAAAAAATATATATATTTTACTTTGAAATGGTTGCTCCTTGAAGGACAAATATTAGCAAAATATTAGCATTTAGATATCATTTAATGCATTTCATCCAACAAATCTTGTTTCAAATAAAGTGATAAGAAGTATTGTTAAAATTCATATTTAAACATTGAACACATGGATAATTACTTTTAGTGATGTAATGGCCTTTGATGTTTCTGAGCTCCTTCAGTTTTAAACACTGATATAACGAATTTATGCAGAACATTCTTGTTATTATGACTGTTTTGTTCTTTCTCTAGCTACCCCCACCACCTATTTAAAATTCTTAAAAATGGGTTTCTGAAAACAGAATAAAAGCTCAAATTTTAGTATGAATTGTATCTGAGTATGACTTGAGAAAAAAGCAGCAAGTATGAAACCTATTAAATATTCAGACACAGAATGAAAGAGAATAAAATTAGAAGCATTAAATTCTTACTTTCAGCTATCCAGCTATCTTCATATAACACTGTCACTTTAAACTTCATTTCTAGCCTCCTGAATAGTAACATGTTCCTAACTACACTGGGTCCTTGTTAAATAATTATTGAATGTTGAAGAGCAGTTATATATTACAGACACTGAAGAGAGACTTCCTAGTATTTCCTCTCTTACAAAATCCAGGTGGTTGCACCAGTTCTCACAGCATTTATGTTACTTTATATTCTACAAACATTATGCACAAATGAACAATGTACAATGCATGGTGTAGAAATAAAAATGTGCACAAATACAAGGTAAGCTTCTTCACATGAATTATTTTGAAAATCAACCAGCCTTTCCCGACCAGACAGGAACTGAAGCACCTGGAGAAGAGGAAGAACATCTTCCTGGAGGGCATGGTTTTCTAGTTTTTTAGTTCTATTGTTTTCTCCACTGCTTAATAAGTGGAGATGATGGATGTGTATTGCTGACAACAAAAAGCACAATAGGAGAATATCAGTGTTAGGAAGAAGCTGTTGAAAGGGTTGGTTGTTACTCAAATTGTGAGTATAACTTCAATAGGATTCGAAAGGGGAGATGGGGTATCCAAGGATGGGAAAATCATTAAAAATTCTCAAGAAAACCTGAAACAATAAGATATTAAACTAAAATGACCATAGGGATTAGAGAACACTTGATTGCAAGAGGTAGAAACCAGGGATGGGATGGACTTCAGTCATTTGGGATGGAGAACTTTTACACTATTTCTTGTAACTTTCATTACAGTTCAATTTTCCATTTATGACTTCTATCTCAAAAGGTTATGAATAAAGTTTTAAACCTGTGATTTAATGTGAAATCAGAACTCAATTTCAACAGGGGGATGAATAGAATTTAACTCAATGATGAATATTTTGTTCTTTTGTGGCTCGATGAATTGTAGATTCAAAAAGCACGTTCTACAGCTTCGGACTTGAAGCCTGATGTGTTCCAATTTTTCGCTAGATGGAGCAATAGTATCCTTCTTAAAATGCTAGCCCGTCACTGAACTGCTGTGCCAGGAACTTTAAATATGCAAAGATATTCTGATCCAAATCAATATGTTTTGTAAATGAGGCATTTAAATTTGGGAATATATTTTTATTCAATCTGAATATTTGTTTTCAGTTTCTGATAAGCATTTTTTCTAGCTTTGATACCTCTTAAGAATTATTTAAATGTAGAATTACTGACTTCTATTTTATCCTTATCTGTATGAATGTAATATGACTGATGGAAATAGCAAAATATAAAACAGTCCAGATAAAAGTTTGGTTCTTACACCTTTTTTTTATTAATGCATGTAATAAGAAAAGAAAACAAATTCTGAGTCATTTGCAACCCGGCATATGTGGACTTAGAAAGTTTGAAAAAAAGGTTGTTCAGGTATTTAAAGAAATATAAACCCTCTATCTTTACCAGTTCAGAAAGAATCCCCAAATTCGAATAGGCCAAGTATCAAAATGGGTAAGATTATAAAACTGCAATTTAAGCATGAAGGGTGTCAAAAAGAAGAAATGCCTCAGTTTATTCTGTAAGGAACAGGTTTGATTTCGAAAAGTTATACCCATTGGAAAATCATATCCAAAACCAAATACTGGACTATGAGCGCTCAATATTGAGGAGATCCACCTGCTTCAATAGAGCTAGATAAGATCTTAGGTTATTTTACTAATTTTTTAATTATTTCTACTAATGTTGTGGTATTTTGTGCTATTAAAGACTGATAAATCATAGACCTAGAAAGAAAGCACATAGAAATTATATTCTGTTACATGTTAATGAAAACCTTACTAGCTGTACAAACTCTTTTGTTGGCAGCTTGTTCTCTCTGACACTCTGGAATCTCATTCATAAATTAATCTGTATTCAATAAAGTGGCTGGATTGCTTTTAACAATCGCTGTGCATTTCTGACACTAGTGTTTAGAAGTCCACAATGGAAATAACCAATATATTCCTCTCTGCTTCTATAAAAGCAGATTCCCCAAAGTCAGACTTTGAACTCTATAACAAAAAGTGTTGCTTTTATACAGTCATAGAAGATAGGTAAAGAGGTTGTTTAAAAATAATACTGTTAAATGCCTAGTAATTCCCTAATCTCCATGATCTCTCTATATTATCGTGAACAAATTATATTTACAGTTGCTTGCCTTCGATATTATGAACAAAAGCAAAATACAGTGAGGGTTTAAGCTGGCACTGTACATACAGACTTTTCACTCTGATTGGTACATATGTGCACAACTGATTAGATACGGAAAGAACTCCAATTATAGAGAAGGCAATTTACTGGAAAAAAAAGTTAGGTTGGCCTTCTCACAGTAAAAATTGTTTTAACGTGGACTTCTGTACATCTTTGGCTGCTGCAATTTCACATAAATTGCAGTAAGATAAATTGCAGGAAGAAATTGCCATGATTAGTTTTCAAATTATTTTAATTTTTGTAATATTTTTAAAAGATATATAAAAAATCATGTTTTCCTTCCTCTTCCTTCTGTTCTGTAAAGAAAACAAATCTTCTTATGTACATATTACTTCAGTACTTTTCTGCTTAGTTCTTATTTTTTGGCAAGCTACTGTTCACTGATTTTCTTCTAATTCACAGTGCTGTGTAAGGATTTTTCAGTGCTGTCTTTCTATTTCTGCAATGGTTTTCTCACATCTGAGAGAGCTTATAATTGTTTTCATTTTAAGACATTCTTAGATAGAAGGGAATTTGTCCCACTTCGTCTGGCTTGTGCAGTGTCTGCACATAGCTGCCAAAGGCATTAGCCTATTCATTTTTAAGTGAGTCTTCATGGACATAACAATGCCTTCCTGCCACTTCGTTGACTTCTTAAGTCAGATTCATTTTGAAATTCACAATGTTAGCTGTAACTCAGAAGGCAAGTTGACAGAATATCCTTAACTATAAAAATACTCCTTTGTGCTTGAACTAAAAAAATTTGGGTAGATTTTTCTGCAGGGCTGAGTTTTTAGATCAGATTCACCTGCTGGCAGACTAGAAGTTAAGTTTTTATTTTACAAGTTTTCATAAATAACTACTGTCAAGGAATGTACAATTAAAATCATGCAGGCATGGTATTAATTAGAATAAAACCACACCTTTTCATAAAGAGATTTTTAGCATAACTATGTGTATTGTATGGATTCTTTCACAATGTCATCATTTTGCTTTGCAATTAAAACAAAGAACTTATATTAAAAATACAAAAAAATCTTTTTGGTAATCCTTCTGAAGTCAGTGAGCCTGTTCACTGTATATTAGTAGTCAATTATTTGAATATGATTATATATACATTAACAGTATGAATGTGAACATTATAAGTCAAATAGATATTCTTATTTATTAACAACTTGTGCTGTTGAATATAAAGGTGAGGATTTAAAATTGCAAATTAAAAGGGATTTGTAGGAATTTGGAGGGGGAAAAACTCCTTTCTAACCTGTTCTTCAGAAAATACAGCTATTTCAGAATTATTTCAGACGCCTTTTCAGATGCCTTAATGAAGGGCAGGGAACCACAACTTTGGGGAAGCTGAACTGAATATTCCATTAAATTCTTTAAAACTCTAATGTGTATACAATTCAAATTTTTCAAAATGGCTATTAATTTTTCCGTTTCACAAATCTAGGTTGTTTGTAGCTATTGGCAGCTATAAATACTAATTGCCCTTGAAAATCTGATCCACGGAGGACAGTTCCTAGACTGAAGAAGGCTGTAACACAATTGAGTCCCAGATGACATTGTTGAGGCTGGTGTCCTAATTACCACTTGTCTCTGGAAAATATGCCACAGGGTGTCTGGGATGGAGCGACCTCAGATTAGTGCCCTTTTCTGGAAATTTTGGTATATGACGTTATGGCTATGTCTGCCTCACATAGCAAATCAAAATACAAACCACTGAGTAAAACACAGAAAGAGTGCTACATGTTGGGCAGAGAAGAGATTCAGAGCAGCCCTAAGGAGAAGGACTTGGGGGTGTTGATTAATGAGAAAATGAACATGACCCAGCAGTGTGTGCTTGCAGCCCAGGAAGCCAAGCATATCCTGAGCTGTATCAAAAGGAGCGTGACCAGCAGGTCAAGGGAGGTGATCCTGCCCCTCTACTCTGCTCTTGTGACACTCCACTTGGAGTTTTGTGTGCATTTCTGGTGTCCTCAACATAAAAAGGACATGGAACTGTTGGAACAAGTCCAGAGGAGGGCCACGAGGAT
>JANRGW010028710.1:0-12800 GCA_024733675.1 Psilopsiagon aymara
CCTGCCCATGGCAGGGGGATTGGAACTAGATGATCTTAAGGTCCTTTCCAACCCTAACTATTCTATGATTCTATGATGAGGTGACTATCACAGTGTCTGAGGACTATTTGCTGTAAGATGTGCAGACAAATCCGAAGTTAGTCTGAAACAAGCTCCAGCATATTAGCAAGAGATGATTAACAAAACCCCTGGACCTGCAGTTTGTTAGTTTTGACACCATTCACATTTTCTTGTTCATTCCACCGATTTCTGTTATAAGCCACTCACCAAGAACTGTGTTGGGTCATAATGTAGAAATGTCTGTCAAATCTGGACAGACACTGGAGATGTCATTCATACAGACATTTGGTCAGGCCTGTAGAAAACCAGCTTTGGCTAGCTGGTGTGAAACTTTATTAATTCAAATCAAGCAATTTAAATATTGTTTCTAAAAAAAAATAAAAGTTTTTTCAGTGTTCATCAGTTTGTTTCAGTATTGTCAAGATTAAACTACTGTATCTGTCTTGTTGGACTGACTGGGAACTAGGGCATTGAGATGTGGGGAATTCTTTTCCTAGGCAAGTGCATATAACTCTTGTGCAAAGTACTTAGACTGTTATTTTTTTAATACTGGATTAATTGAATCAAAATGAATTCAGTTATACAGTTATATGGATTCATCATACATAAATACGTGTTTCAACACTAAGAAACACTAAAAGACTGCAAAATTAATGTTTTAACTTCTTTACAGATGATTATTGAAGACAGAAACACAGTAAAGATATTTTAAGTCATGTTTTTCTATATACTAATTCTGTCCCTCTAATCAAGGCATAATATCGTATGCCAGACAGCATGAATTCAGATTCCTGAGTGGTTTCCATGGCAGCATTTTAGAATAAGTTTCCCAGACATTTGCAGATTTCATAGAAGGACCAATGGCTATTAGGTATTGAACTAGAACAGTGGAGGTGATAAAAGTGCTGTTGAACCAATTTCAGTCCATTAAATACTTCATTTTAAAAAAGCTGCAGGTGATTCATGAGAAATGTGATCCCAGCAGTGTGTAGGAAAAGCAAAGCTCTGGTCACAGTGGGATCTGTGGGTTTCAGCTGAGATATCACTAAAAGGGAGATTTTCACTGAAGAGGACATAAAAATCAGAATTATTCTGATATTGCATGCAGCTGTCACAGATCATTAGTGCAATCTATGGCACTCCCCAGGAGAATAGCCTGATATGGAGTTGTTTTCCCTTTGCTTCCAAACATTACATTCAGAGCTTTATTTTCTTCACCCACACTTGTCCTGGCTAAGGTAGCTGAAATGACACCATGAAAACAAAAGTCAAAGAAATAGCAACTGTTAATGTCCTGAGGAATAGGAATAGCAGCAACTTTGACTAGTGAGGGACACCTGGCAAATCACAAAGCACAGACCCAGTGATGAGCTTGTTTATATTTCCTCCCTCCCAGCAAAGCGAGGTCAGAGGATGGAGTTGCTCCGTACATTTCAAATCTTAATTACATCAGATTTTACACCCTCCTACCTCCCTGAAGCCCTTTTCACCTTTTACTTGCAAGGCAAAATCTAGGAGGGCACGTAGATGTCAAAGTGGTAGAGAAGCAAAATCAGACCTAACACCTGCAGGAAGCCAAAATGGGGCCAAAGACTATCCTGTTTCTGCTGCCTCTCTAGAATGAGAACTAAATTGTGTGCCACATCTCTATTGTGTTGTATCAGGTCTCATCTAATCCCTGACAACCACTTTTAACTCCTGAACTAAGTTTCATGGCTATTTCTCCTCTTGGTATTCAACTGAGATTTGCAAACAGTTTCAACATACTGGTTTATACCCAGCTGAAGATTGATTTGACTGCAAGTTTCTGAGAATTGCTGTGGGTTTGGATTTCTTAGCCAGCAACAGCAGCTGTGACCAGTTTTGCTGAAGGGGGAATCCGCAGATTTAGAAGCAAAGAAAGTGCTCCCTTCAATGCAGAATGCTGAATTCATGCTTCCTAAGCATCAGCTGATACTGGTGTGGGCATATATGGGACTAAATATGAGATTTTTTTATCAGCATAAATGGAAATGGAAACTTTGTCAATTGCCACGTTTTTCCTTGTGAGCATGTTCTGTACTACACAAAACAAATCATTGTATCTTGAAGCCACATTCCACCCAAGTAAAGAAATTAACAGCATCTGCCTTGATTCCATGAAGGCTCTTCCTAACCTTCCCAGGTTCTACAACTGAAGAGAGATATGTGCATGCTTGAGCCTTATAGTTATAATGTTATTGAAGAGGACAAGCTGGTTCCTTAGCATGAAAGGCAGAGTATCTCCAATTCCGTAGGCAGTTACAGTGACTTAAAAAATTGATCATCTGATCACACACGAACTATGATCTCTTAACTGACTCCTTTTCCTTGGCGTATTGTCCTCTGTGAAGCTGAATGAGACAACAAAGCCTAGAGCCCTTCACCAAATGGATTTTAAGTTTTCCTTTCTCCATGACTCTGCACATCATTCTGGTACGAAACAAGTTGATACTGGAAGCTGGAATTACTTTTTTGATATTATTCTAGAAAAGGTTGGGTTGAATGTTGTTGATAGATTGCATGAGAGAGAACAATGACACAAAAATGGTTTATGATGGAAAAATCAGTGTGACATGAAAAAATACATAGCAACCCTCTGTTTACACAGCTATTAAAATGTTTTAGTGATCAAGGAAGATTAATGTAAAACATTTAGCATGAGAGGAAGCAATGAGGATAGGTTAATGTACTTAGTGAAACTGCTGTAGAAAACAATGACACATAGAGTCGGAGCTGGATGGGAAAATTTACCTCTAGTTGATGGTCAGCTGCAACAAAGGAAAAGGTCAACAATTTGCTAGATCTGTTCAGCAAGGACACGTGACAGAAAAGAAAGCGTTTGACCAAAATACGTGCTGGATCTCACCACCCACACAGAAGAGAACAGTGCCACTCACTGTGATCCTTATGATTCAGATAACCAGGGCTACCTTTATATTAAGGCTGTCAGTAGCTACCTGATATGCAATGCATCATCTGTTATCCAGAGAGGTTTAATATCTGAGAACAGTTTAATTGCCTACTTATATCCATGTGGACATATCCTTTATATTTGTGGTCTCTCTTTGAAACGCAGGCTGTGGCCCTGTGAAAGGCTCACTCTGTATCTTACCTTTTTCTCCATGTCACTTATTTGTCCTGCTGACTGAAACCCAAGAGATTGTCCAACTCCTTGTTTTTGCAGCACACAATAAGGCTTTGATCCTTCCAGGGGCTCTGCACTCAGTAATTATTATTACATCCAATGATACCATAATAAAATACTAAAATTCTTAATTTTTCTTCAGATATGCATGGAACATTTGTCATCCTGATGCCTCTGAGCCTGATATTGATGATTTTTGGAGGAATGACTGGATTCATCAGTATTCTTGCCAGGGCCTACCTACTACTTCTAATGACAGGACTGCTCTTTCTTTTTGGAGGTACTATACCAAACTCCTGGCTTAACTGTTTTAAATAATAAGACATTTTCTCTGGGAAACATCACTTTGTCTTCCAGGGGAAACAAACTAAGCAAGAATTTACTCTCAGAATAATGCTGGTGTTCATTTACTTGGTGTCTGCTCAGCTCCTGACAGGGTTCTGGAATAGAAAGCTGCCACTCAGAGTCAGGAAAAAACAAATAATCACACACAAATAATCATATGGATTTTTATTCTTATGGACACAGAAGATTTAATACCTTCTCAGCACAGTATCCAGATTCTTCACAGACAGGGTAATGGAGTAATGGAGGAGTGACTTTGGAATTAGTAAAGCATAAGGTTCGATAGACTTGCACAGATCTGAAAACTATTGAGAATGACATTTTTTCAAAGGTATTTGACCCTCAAAAGGGCCTTAGTAGGCATTCCTGGGTCCAATTCACTGCTAGCTTTGAACTAGAGAGGTGTCCCCAAACTGCGGGTCACAAAAGGAAACCCCAAAGAGTTATAATCGGAGTGTAACATTTCAATCTGAATCTGCTAAAATTCTTTTACAATTTGTGTTCTATTATTTTTACTGTAACCAAACCCATTTCATTTATGAAATTAAAAAGTTTCTGGCAAAGTAGAAAATCTGGTTTTAAATCCACTTCCATTTTCTTCTCCAAATAGATTTTCATTACTGTTTCACAATGTAACTAAAACAGAAATTTTCCCCATCAGAAAAGGGGATCCTCAGTATAGGCCCTCACCACCTGATCACACGATCCCTGTTTCTAAGAAAAGAATGCTAAGAGATTGCTGGAAGCAAATGCTGCCATCTCAAAGTTTTGAATGACCCTCTTTTTGAGTCTGAAATATTCTTACAAAGACCAACCATCCTCCATTATGCTTTTCTTCTTCAAAAAGAAAAAGTAAGTTCTATTTCCTTAGAACATCAGAAAGCTGTATTCACTAAAAAGGCTTTTAGGCTGTTTGAAAACTACTCCAAATAGTAAGTGGAAGATGAAAAGCCATGAAGTTCAAAGCCTGATTATCCTGCTGAGGAGTGGAGTGCTATAACTTTCTAGCACACTTGGAGGGAGGAAAGGAAACACAAAGGCTGTAGTAGGAGAGGAGTGCTTGAACATGTTTTCAAGTTGCAGCTGTTTCCCAGAACAGCAAAAACAGGGGGGACTTTGGTGTGACACCATACTCTCTTCCTGCTCAGGCGATATTGTTCAGCTCCTTCAACTGTGCTGGGGCTTGATGCATGTAACAGGTATGCACAGTTGTGTAGGATATTCTAGTTCACAAAGTTCCGTATTGATTAGATAGTTATCTCAGCAGAAAGAAATATTTTATACTGCAGTTTCAGAAACCTGAGGTTTTTACAAAGTACCAGTACTTTGTTGAAATGCCCCCCATTTTGTTGAAATGCAGCCACATTTGAGAGAGATCACAGACCTTGGCATGCACTGTTGAAAATGTCAATAAAACAGTAATTTCCATTTCTGCTGGCAAAAGTGATTTCTCCCCCCACCCTTGCAGAGGACTAGAATAAGGTTAGTCATCACAGCATGGTTAAAAGCAGTAATATGAGTATGAATTTTTACTGTTGGATAACCCAGTACCCTTCTGTCTTGGTTTGCCTCTACTCAAACTTGCCTTTCTGCCAAAAATGCAGACTCATCTAGACTTACACTGTGATTTAAAAAAAAGCTAGACCAAAAATTTTCTCCCTCAGAATCAGATAATACACTGTTTTTTCCCACAAGTATTCCAGGATCTATTTTCCCCTGGCTACAGTCCTTTAATCCGGGGCCTTTCTATGACTGTTGCCAGCCACTGATCCAGTAAAGTTACGACTTTCGTTAACATAGGTCCTTTGAGTGACATAGATGCCAGGCCCAGGATTTAGCATGTACTTGTGCTAGATGTGGTATTCCCTAAGTTTGCTAGCTGTTGTACAGTCCTTTCATTCTGAAAACATCTGGCTTTATTAACTTATTTTTAGTCTGCTCCAAGGATGTCTTTTGCTCAATTATTTGGAAGTGATTAATAGTCATGACTCCACAACACTTTGTGGGAGGAGACAATAAAGACAGGCGCGTTTACACTGAACACTCAAAACTTAAGATACCCAAAATTAGGAAACAACCTAAATTCAGGTCACTGACCTGAAATGTGACAGTCTCTGTCCCCATGGGTTTTCTTGCCTGGACGTACATAACTGCATGTGGTGCACAGCAATGAGAAATCAGGATGCTTTATAATACAGTCTGGAGATGTACATGCATTAGATATCTGTAAAAAAGGTGACTAGATTTTTATTGTGGGAGGCTTGCTGTTGCACATTTTGATTCAGTATTTAACAGTGAGAACACATCAAACTCAGTGGACAGAAATAACCGTCCCTTTACTTCCTTTTCACTCATGCCCAAAAACCAGCCTCGGCTAGATTTCAGAGCCTGGGTAGATAGAAAGGATTGACAAGCCCTAGGAGATACGCAGTTAATTGTTTTTAATTTCTGCAGTGGATGCTAACTAGCTGAATATGCTTTTCTTTCCCAGCTCTTGTTACACTTACTGGGATCAGTGTTTATATTGCATATTCAGCTGCTGCCTTTGAAGAAGCTGTCTGCCTCCTGAGGAGTAAGGATCTCCTGGTAGAAATTGACATCAGGTTTGGCTGGTCACTCGCACTAGTCTGGATCTCCTTTGTCACAGAAGTGCTCACTGGGGCTGTGTTTCTCCTGGCAGCAAGAGTTGTGGGTCTGAAACAACGACGTGAACAGGCGTTATGAACAACAGGTATCATTGCAACACCAGAACACCACAGAGCCTAGAAGTGTGGATTGCTTGGTCCATCTGGTCACTAGGGGTAATAAAATTGGCAAGGCTGTGACTGAGTGTCTTGTCAGCTGCCATAAACCTTTTCCCTCACACTTAGCTATAAAAAACAAAGATTCTAATAAGTCAGTAGAACATACCAAATGTTTTCAATAAGGAAACTCTTACGACTTTAGAAGAAAATACACTGCAGTGTTAGCGTCTCTGAAGTAGTTTCATCTGTCAGCAAATAAGGCATCTTAGAGTACGTTGCAGGCCAGTATGCACGATTCATTTAACTTTTGGTTACTTCTCTGAGAGTCCTGGTAAGTATGCCTCCTAGGATTCCAGGCATGTTTGCAGCTTCTACCAGCAGAGGTGCTCTGAGATGGCTACCTTGTGGTAGATAGTGTGATCTCAGTAAATTTGATGACAACACCAAGCTGCATGGTGTGGTCAATACACCTGAGGGAAAGAATGGGATCCAGAGGGACCTGGACATGCTCGAGAGGTGGGACCATGTAACCTCAAGAAGACCAACAAGATGAAGTGCAAGGTCCTGCACGTGGGCTGGGGCAGTTCCAAGCACAACTACAGACTGGATGGAGAATGGATTGAGAGCAGCCCTGTGGGGAAGGACTTGGTGGTGTTGGTTGACAGGAACCTCAACATGAACTGTCAGTGTACACTTGCAGCCCAGAAAGCCATGTAGTAGTGACTGATGGTGAAGTTTGCAAGTGTAGTGCGGTGGGGAATGTACTGCAAGAGAAAGATACAGCTTCTTTTGCAGATGTTTTAACTACCTACTCTAGCCAGCCACAGTCTGTCAGATGCTCAGGCTATACACTTACCAGTTTCAGCTTATTACTGCCTGCTTTTTCAGTTCTATCGTGCAGAAGAAGGATCTGATGCATTTCCCAGTTTTTATGTAGCAATCTTGACAGTGCTTCATTTTAATGAAATTTGTTCACATGCTTTGTGCTAGAATATGCTTAACTTGTGCTGAAAACTGTTGGCATAAACTGGAAACACAGAATACATGTGTTTTGTCTTAGCTGCCAAGAAGTCTGGGTTTTCTTAATTAGTTTTTCCTCTGGGTAATAGTGTTTAAGAAAAAAATTACTTCACTGCCTACTGAAGTTAAGGCAGAATTTTTCCCCTGCCTGCTATGGCTTTCAATAAAGACTTGGATGTGTTAACTGCTCCACTGCATTTCTGTTAGACCATGTATTTCTGAAGGACTTCAGCATATCACTGTTCGCGACTTTGGTTCAGAAGCCATGTCAGCAAGACACACTGTGTCACTGGGCAAGTCCCTTGTACTTTCGCCAGCAGTGCAAAGGGCATCATTTACCTACCTCTGTTAAATATCAGAACAATTTCATCATTGTGTCTTGCGTTAAAGATTGTACATTTACTCTTACTGAGCTCAGCTCTAATCTTAGTCACACAGTACCAATTACTTTACAAAAAAGTAGTAGCAGGGAGCTTCTGAGACCTTACAGTCTTTGGAGATACAAGGAAACATTATTAGTGCCATGCTGTGAATGGAGAACAGAGGCAGAAAAACTGTCCAAGGTCACTTGAAACCAGAGTTTCTGAATCTCAGTCTAAGACTTTAGTTGGCACACCTTGCTTGTTATCGGGATGAAGTAAGTCCTGAATAGACTGAGCAGTAGACATTCTGTGAATAGGCAGTACAATTTTGTAATTCTCACCTGATCCCACATTGGTTTTCATGTATTGTCCATCTTGCCTTGTGCTGAGACTGTAATTGAGTCATTTTACAAGTTAAAGCGTATCAAATCAGAGCTGTAAGTAGAATAAGAAAAAAATCCTTTGTAGCCAAAGTTCCATCTGCTTAAGTGAATTATGTAAAATGTGATATTTCTGTGTCTTGGTGCTGGGGAAGCTATTTATAATGCAATTTGTATGATATTACTCAGACGTTACTGGAAACTGTAACAGTAAAATGTCATCTGAGTTATTTTTTGAATATTTATTACAGGTGTTATTTTCCAGTGGTTTTGAATGTTGTAAAATTAAATAAAATGATGTCTCAGAGCTGGGAATTGTTTACCAAGACATGGAAGGTCTAAGATATATATTTTTCTTTAACTTTTTGTGCATATCTATTGTACAGTTTGCATGATGCTTTTGAAATGCCCGTTTCACATGTGGTAGGTATTTAAAAGATACTTCTGCAGCTACAGTATAAAATAGTCACATGATCAAATCTAATTTAGAAAGCCAATGAATTTGTTATTGAATTAGAGCAATTCTCATTTCCATGGCTTTCCTAAATTTTTAATTCTGGCTTCCTGCAAGATCTGGTACAGTGGTAATAAAGAGTGTCTTCTGCTCCTGAATATTTGTATAACCCCTGAATTTCTCTGAAATTTGGTCTGAATACAAATTGAGAAAGATGGTTTGGAATAGTCAGATTAGCTTTGACCATTTTGAAGAATTATGCTAGAAAGAGAAAACATCCTGGAAAGGACCTTATGTAATTTGGCACAAGTGACATTATAGTCTTCTTGCTGAAGCTAATGTTTATTTTATACCCAGTTCTTTGATGTATTTTCCCCAAAATGTGATACTGAGATAAAGACACTGGCTGTTTCCATTATTTTCTAGTGAATTGCAAACTCATAGGCAATTGGCCTCATTTAAATTGAAGAAAAACATATGTACTGAGCAGAACAGTACTGTTTGAATGGTTAGAGTACACAGAGCTGCTGGACAATACTAGCTACTAATTCAGAGAATTCCTCAAGGGATGGCAGAGAGGGATAGGGGAGGTCAGATGGTGGAAAGAGTGCAGAAATGCAAGACATTTAGAGGAGATGCTGGTGAATATAATGTAGACATGAAACCACAAGGATTTAGTCTGGGTTTGTGCTGTGGATGCTCCTGTGGGAGTAGGTGAGAATTACCTGCCTCTGAAGAGCAAGAGGACGTTATTGGTTCAGTCACTGCTTGCGTTAAAATATCTCCAGGTATTTGTTGATCACTGGTCCAAAGCCAATACACCTGTGTTGTGGGTCAATCGAATCAGCAGGATAATGAGAAATAAAACCAAATCTTAAAAAAACTGCTCCCTAGCCTGCCCTTCTTCCCAGGCTGAACTTCAGTACAGACTTTACCTCCTCCCCAGCAGTGGCACAGGGGAATGGGGAATGGAGGTTGTTGTCAGTTCATCACATGTTTTTTCTGCCATTCTTTTCTCCTCAGGAAAGAGATCCTCACACTCTTCCTCTGCTCTAGTGTGGAGTCCCTCCCATAGGAGACAGTATTCTGTGAACTTCTCCAGCGTGCGTCCTTCCCACAGGCTGCAGTTCTTCATGAACTACCCCAGCATGGGTCCCTTCCATGGGTGCAGTCCTTCAAGAACAGACTGCTCCAGCATGGGTCCCCTGCAGGGTCACAAGTCCTGCAGCAAAACTGCTTCAGTGCAGGCTCCAGAGGGGCACTGGTCCTGCAAAAAGCCTACTCCAGTGCAGGATTCCCATGGACTCACAGCCTCCTTTGGGCATCCCCCTGCTACTGCATGGGGTCTTTCATGGGCAGAAGGTGGGTATCACCGCCACCGTGGACCTCCATGGGCTGCAGCTGGATATCCGCTCCAACATACACCTCTGTGGGTTGCAAGTGGGTATCTGCTCCACCATAGACTTCCATGGGCTGCAGGGGAACAGCCTGGCTTACCATGGGCTGCACCACGGGCTGCTGGCAAATCTGTTTTTGTGCCTGGAGCACCTCCTCCTCCTTTTTCATTGACCTTGGTGTCTGCAGAGCTGTTGCTGTCATATTCTCACTCATCTCTCCCAGCTGCAATTGCTCCTGCACTCTTTTTTGTCTTCTTAAATATATTATCATAGGGGCACTACCACTGTCACTGATGGGCTCGGCCTTGGCCAGTGAAGGGTCTATCTTGGTTCTGGCTGGCAGTGCCTCTGTGGGACATGCAGGGAAGTTTCAAGCAGCTTCTCACAGAAGCCACCCTTGTATCCCCTCTCCCTCCAGCCTTGCCAAGCAAATCCAATACAACCTGACTGACCCTATGCAGACATGTGTGATTCGTAATTTCCTCCTCCGGAATCTGAAAGGATGTCAGGAGGGAGATCCAAAAGGACATGCTTTGTATATGCCTAGATGGTCAGCAGGAGGAGAGCCAGAATCTACCCAGAACCTCCCCACTAAGGTGACCATAGCAAAGGATGGAGTGCCTGCCTACTGAAGCTGTTAAGGAAAACTGGAACTGGTCACAGGACAGATCCAAGAGACTTAGATTTTCCCAGGCTTGATTGACACTTTGGGATCTCAAGTAATCTAGGCCTCCAATTTTATCTCTTAATTTGTATTGGTTTGCAAATGAAATCCAGTGAGCTCAGATATTTAAAACTGAAAATATAAGGAAATCTGAGACGACTTTGTGAATACAAATATTCTTTTTCCTGGTTCATTTTGTAAATTTCTTGTGGCGAATCAGTTCATAGTTAGCCAAGATATATCAGCAAAAAACACATCACTTGGCCTCCTGACTGCCATTTTCATATTGACAGACTTAAGTTGCCCCAGTTCAGGACCAGAAAGGTTAGAATGAATGCTCTGGCTCTGTACTAGAGAATCAAACATCCCTAGAACTGGTACAACCATGTTTACGAGAGAGTCTTCTGTGCCTCAGGAATCCCAGTTTGTTTGCTTAGTGGACACAGTTGTTAGCCCTGCAATTGCAAGCTCACAAGAATTTGGTCAGATGTTTTTGGAGGCCAGATGAAACTACCTTGAAAGCCAGGTTCTACCCTCAGAGTTTAGTCATCCTTGGGTTAGGTTACAGATCTTTACTGGATTGCATTCAGGTTAAGTTACAAAGAATAAGATCATTTTACTTTTACTGAAACAGCCTTGGGTGGCATGGTTTAGTGGGAGGTGTCCCTGCCCATGGCAGGGGGGTTGGAACTTGATGATCTTAAGGTCCTTTCCAACCCTAAGTATTCTATGATTCTGAGTATAGTGCTGTTTTACAGTAGTAGCTTTCTCCTATGTTTTACACATCAGCTTTAACCCTAACTAGGCCCTCAAACTTTTCTCTCCCTGTTTTGCCAATCCCTTCAGCAGCCATATCACTGTCACTTTCAGTCTTTGGATGCACATTAGTAATGGCAGTATATACTGCTGGGTCATGTCCCACTTTGGCATTCGTATTGCTTGCAATCACAGTTTGAATGCTCTGATTTGAGAGGCATTTTCCGTTTTGTAATGGTTTGCACGGAAAGAGTGGTCTCTACTGACATCTCATGGCTACACTGAGCAGTTGACTGTATTTGGAAAGCAACCATTCATTTCCATACATACAGCGCATACAGGACAACCACGTCATCAGGCCCAGTCAGCATGGGTTTGTGAAAGATCCTGCTTGACTGACCTGATCTCCTTCAATGACAAGGTGGCCCACTTGGTGGATGAGGGAAAAGCTGTGGGTGTTTTCTACCAAGACTTTAGTAAAGCCTTTGACACCCTTTTCCCACAGTATTCTTGTGGGGAAACTGGCTGCTCATGGCTTGGATGGGCACATTGTTTACTGGGAAAAAACTTGGCTACATGGCCAAACCCAAAATGTGGTGGTGAATGGAATTAAATCCAGCTGGGGACTGGTCACAAGTGGTGCTACAAGTGTTGTATATGGTGGCTTATTTTCTGAATAAGACTGACTGTCTAACAACTGAACAATTGAAAGGGACAGACCTCAGGATGAGTTCAGAAAATATAAGAGGCATTCTGCAGAAAACAGCATGCTACATTTTCCTGTGGCTCTTAATTTCTTTACCCTCTCTCAATAAAAACATTTTCCCAAAGAAAGTCAGGAAACTGCCTTCAGTGGGAGCTGAGCAATTTCAGTGAGATTCACTAAGACGTCGTTGAATTTTAAAACTATGCAATAACTGTCAAAGAGACCAACTCTACCCTCTCACATTTATTAGAGTCAGTCTTCCTTTCCTGGGAACTGTGGCACCATAGTCTACTCCAGATCTACAAATATACATCTGCATAAACTGCTCAGATGCATCTGTAATTCTTCCAAGCCAAATTACTAGAGTAGAGCATCTCCTTAAAAAAGTGCCCTTAGCTATGGTGCAAGAGCATAGAATCATACAATCACAGACTGTTGGGTTGGAATGGACCTTAAGATCATCAAGTTCCAATCCCCCTCCTATGGGGAACACCTCACCCTATCACCCTACACCATGTTGCCCAAGGCTCTGTCCATCCTGGCCTTGAACACTGTCAGGGATGGAGCATTTACCACTTCCTTGGGCAACCCATTCCAGTGCCTCACCACCTTTACATTCTTCCTTATATCTAACCTGAACTTCCCCTGTTTAAGTTTGAATTTGTTACTCCTTGTCCTCTCACTACAGTCCCTAATGAAGAGTCCCTCCCCAGCATCCCTATAGGTCCCCTTCAGATACTGGAAGG
>JANRGW010028711.1:0-43618 GCA_024733675.1 Psilopsiagon aymara
CATCAACTGCTCTACCCCTGTCCATCAGTTCCGTAGCCCCATCATAGAAGGCCACCAAATTGGTCAGGCAGGATTTCAAACTGTCAAAGCAATGTTTGGCGTTGTCCAAATCTGCAGCATTGAAAAGAGCTGGCCTGAAAGTCAGGGGCCATATGCTTTGTGCAAAGTAAGGATCATCCTCTCAGTGGTCCTTGCTGTTGCTTCTGCCATGAAGGACCATCTGAAGCTGCTCACTAATACTAACAAATATCTAGGACATCCTTTAGAGGAGTACTCTAATGCTGAGAGGATGCTTTCAGTTAGGCGACCAAAAAGGTCAGACCCTGCAGAGTGGTTGTTTCACTTGCCCAATGAAGGATGATTCCCTGGAGAGATCTGGAGATCTCAAAGCTACCTTTGTGAGGTGTGAGTCCCTTCTGCTAGCAAAGAATGAAGCAAAAAGAACTGGGCACCCAGGTCTTTTCAGGCAACTTTGAAAATCTCAGCCTGAGTTTTGAGCAGAGACCAAGGTAGCACAGGCCCCTGATGGACTTCCTTGGAGATATCAGCCCCTCTGACTCCTCTCCCCATTTGAAGACTACAGAGACCATGAAAGAGTGAGAGAAGGCAGGAGAACATGGCCGAGAGAATGGAATAGGAGGAGTTAGCAACCAGAGGCAGGAAATCCATGAGAAAGATGACAGTGGGCAAAGCAGGACAGCCTAACCCAGGGCCATTGGAGTGCAGCAGGGCACCAGGCTCCTATACATTTGTGGTGGGTGCAAAGGTGTGGGGTGTTCACTGCTCCTGCTCATATCTGGCCCCTTTCAGATAAAAGGCAAACACCAGCACAGCTGAGAGAGCCAGGTGAACACCAGCACAGCCAGGTGAAGAAAACATAGGCTGTCAAATGGACTCCTGTGTCACTTCCACCTAGTTCTCTGTTAAAGATTTACAGCCCAGGTTGCCCAGGCCGTTTGGATCACAGCAGCAGAGGTCCTACAAGCTTTCTTTTCTTTCGTAATGCTTTCTTACAGTTTACTGGCAGATCTCCCTTCCTCCCCCCCCAATTAATTTTGAAGCTGCGAGTCTCGTCTCCTGCCATGGGAGATGAGGCTTTAGGCTCATTTATCACCATTCCTGTACAGAGGACCTGGTCCCCACAAACTGGCTGACCTGTTATGTGGTTGGATCCCAGCCGGGCTCCTGCATGCTCAGCTTCTGGAGCCAGGTGAGCACTCATACCTTCACATCAGATACAGCCCTGGCTGGCCTCAGATGTCTTCCCTGTCTCCTCTATCCATTAGGCATCCGCTTGCCTGGTTTGAGAGGAAAGCTTTGACTCTGATTTTCCTGGCTTTCTTGTTAATCCTTGAGAAATGCTGCTAACCCAGATCAGAAGAAGTTGGGGGGGTCTGGAAATTGCAAACTGCTATGAGGCTGCATTTTTTTTTTTTATATATATATATATATATATGTTTTTTTTTTTTTTAAAGCCTCTCCCTTCTCTTCTCCATGCCTTAATATAAATTGCTCACTTCATATATGCAGCAGTGGTCCACATGCCATATATTGGGGTCAGCCCAGGTTAGCCCTGTTTGAAGTTCCCCGACATGGATGCTGGTGGTGGATGAGCCTCCAAAGCAAGGCAGTTTCTCTCACCAGGTGTAGGGGGGTGCAGGTCTGAGGAGAGGTGGGAGAGGCCATGCTGGGGTCACTCCAGCACCCCATCAAGACAAGGAGCCCTGGTGAAGCTGATGGAGCTGCAAATCACCGCATGCTCCTGTGCAAATGGCAATTCCCACAGCATGTTCTCCCTGCGATCAGCTTCTCCACCCAGGTTTTCATGTGGCTCCTGGGCAAAGGGCCTCTGATGTGATTTGGAGGAGCAACAGGGAGGTGTAGTGGCTGCATCAATTATAGCATGGTGGCCAGTCAGGGAGTGAGAAGCAGTGTGTGGCTGGGATGCTCCTGGTTTATAAAGAAGTTTGCTCAGTGCTGGAGGTAGCACTGTTGTAGTGAGGCTTTGCACTGCCAGTTTGCTGCTATTGCAATCAGCTTAAGCCCCAGTGATCTACCCCTTGCAAGTTGTACAGCAGGATCACACCGTGAATGACAGGCAATTCAAAAAGGGGAAAATGCTGCTGGAGTACCTGGACATGCAACACAGATCTGCCCCATGGCATGTGCCTTCATCTGCCTTTAAAAGTGGGCAAAGCAAAGCACTGAGACATGGGAGGATGCAAGGTGTGAGGGTGACATCTTCAAAAGGCAGTAACCATTTTCCCAATGGAAAGGGCAAGCAATCACGAAAGTTTAATTGGGGGTGGTCTAAAACCACAGACGCCCACAATGGGCTGAAGGGCTCCTCCTCTCCACCCTTCCGAAGCAATACATAATAGCTGCAGTTCCCCCCAGTGGATTCAAGGCCACTGCTTCAGGGGTGAGTGCAGCACCACTTGCTGGTCGGGTGCTTGTACCGTGAGTACACATGGCGTGGTCTGGTGGGAGGATTTGTGCAGAGCTCTGTGCCGGGGGACCTGCTACATCCCCTTCCTTACCTGCCTTCACATCACCTAGTGGAGCCTGAATTCACCACAGCAGGAATCCACTGTCCACCAACACGTAGTCTTTAGGAAAAACAGATCCCTGGTTTCTGATAGGAGAAGGGGAACCTCCATGAACTGCAAATATTTAAAAAGATGAGAATGTTTCAAAAATCTCTCCAATTTCCCTTCTAGGGGCTTCTAGCGGATGTATGATGGGGATGGCCAGCAGTTCCTGCTCCAGGTCCGGTAGTGGGGTGAAGATGTGGTCCTCTCATCACTCTGGCCTGTGTGACCAACATTGTGTGCTGGGAGCAGCTGGCTGGCCCTATGCAATGTTTTTGCTGCTCAGAACAAGGGGCAATTTAGTGTCTCCTACAGGGATTTCTCTAACCCAGTTAAACACCCTACACATACCTGTAGCATGTTATAAACTTCATAACTCAGCACGTGGAGCCCTGCCTTCTGGCACTGGTATGGTGGAAGAGGGCAGGGGTAAGCAGCTAGAGCAGGCTGTCTAGCAAATAAGGATGGGGGTAGGGGGAAAAGTGTCATTAAAGACAGAGCAATTAACACTGGCTCAGGTAAAGCCCATCAGTGCTGTCAAAACCTGTGTGTCAAAGTCTGGGGTTGTGGTGACATGTCCTCTTTTGGGAGAGCATTCCTATCCAGTCTGATGCCTCATGGGGTTTTGATGCTTTGATATAAAAGACATGGTGTCTGTTGCTGCCGAGGACAGGAGACTAAAAACCTGCTGGGCTCGGCTCCTGCACTTTTTCTTTCTTTGTTTTTCATAATTTTCTTGGCAAGTAGCTTGTGCCTGGGCTGTTTTAGCAGCAGAGGATGGTATTGGTCTGCTGGGATATGACAGACACTTGTCAAGAGCAGGATTGACAGAACTGGATGGATTACAAAGAGGAGCCTCTGCATTAGCCGGGTGCATGCAGCAGGATTAACTGGTGGAGGCTTGCTCCATCCAGCAAAGTATGTAGTTACTGGTGGTGAGACAAAGCAGCCCAAGAACCACAGAGGCTGTGGGGCAGATGGATGCTTTTAGAAGCACCAGGGGAGACAAGGAGCAGTGGGAAAGTGAGCAAGGAGAAAACATCTGGTGCATGAAAACATCAGTGCAATCTCTCAGCAAGGAGAAAAGGTCCTGCCTGGATGAGTGTGGGCTTATCCCTTCTGTGTTTCCCCAGGAAGTTCCTGAAGGTCCAGTGCCTGGAGAGTGGGCAGTGGGAAGAGGGACGCTGCATCCCTGTGGTGTGCGAGCCACCCCCTCCTGTCTTCGAGGGCATGTACAACTGCACCCAGGGCTTTGAGCTGGACAGTCAGTGTGTCCTCAACTGCAAACCACAGGAACAACAGGTGAGTGACTTAGGGAGCAGGCAGAGATTGGCCAAGCTCTGTGCTGCAGATCACCCAAAAAGAGCAGGGTTCTCTATGCCCCGCTGTGCAGAGGGGCCCCATGGCAGCTTGGCCATCCCTCGTACCTTCAAACAGCAGTTGCCCTGCAAACCCAGAGCTTTTCTTGCTGGATACCAGCCACGACACAGGGTGCACCACCACCTTGGGATGATCTGCTCCCTGGTGACTCTTCCAAAAACCAGTGGTCTTAAACAAGCCTGTTTCTCTCGAGTGAAAAGGGTTGGGAAGCAAAAGCAGAGGATTTCTAGTGGGTCTGAGGAGCTGCTGTGAATGCATTCACCTGGGATGATGGGCAACCTTGCTGCAGCAGGCTTGCTAACCCAACGGGCTTATCTGGGGATGGAGGCTGCTGCCTGCCAGGCTCTTCCACCCATATTTCTCATCCAGCCTGCTGGAAAGGTCTTGTCAGAAGTGCAGTTGATTCCCTCTGGTGGGATCCAGCAGCAGCTGGAAAACAATTTGCTTTCTCATCAGTAATGCAAAGCACATATAGGCTGGACCAGATTGCTGCAATCCAGCCACCCTGGAGAACTTTCCTCTGGGCTTCACTGACACTTGCATTTTATTCCCCTCAGAGTTGGGCAGTGGCCAGGCAGGGTGAGCCCTGCTGCTGCCGGTAGTAAAGCTGGCTGCTCTCCCTCTGTTTTGCAGGTTCCCATCGTCTGCACCAAGGAGGGCTTATGGACAGAGGAATTCAAACTGTGCGAGAGCTTACGTGGCACCTGCCCACCACCCCCAGAGCTGAATTTTGTGGAATACAAGTGCGAGCAGGGGCACGGCATAGGTGAGGACTGACAAAAGCTAAACCAAAACCCAAACTTCATGTTGACTCAGCCCTCCCACAGAGCTGATGGTCACGATGACTTCTTGTACCATGTGGTGATAGGACAAGGAGTAATGGGTTCAAACTTAAAAAGAGGAAGTTTAGGTTGGATATAAGGAGGAAGTTCTTTACTGTAAGGGTGGTGAGGCAGTGGAATGGGTTGCCCAGGGAAGTTGTGAATGCTCCATTGCTGGTGGTGTTCAAGGCCAGGCTGGACATAGCCTTGAGTGATATGGTTTAGTGTGAGGTGTCCCTGCCCATGGCAGGGGGTTAGAACTAGATGATCTTAAGGTCCTTTGCAACCCTAACTATTCTATGATTCTATCATTCCCCACTAAATTAATGAAAAAGATCCTGTTTTCTTTTCCATCCTCTTTCTAAACATAGAGCCAGGATTGTGTTTAGTCTTGTGCATGAGCTGATTGTAATCATGAGCAAAACTTAAAGCTAAAGCTGGCTCCAGTACAAGCTTCTCTCCTTTTAAGAAGGAGCAGGGACTTGTCTCTAGGGTAAACCCAGCCCTTTGTGGTAACTTTCCTAATCTCTAGCCTTTCATCCCCCTTGAGGTCTCTCTAATTGCTACTACTGCTGACATTTGCAGGGTTAAGGTGGCAGGTCCTAGATAAAAGTCGCAACAGTTGTGTGTAACAGGGCACTTTCGCCAGATGAGGGACCACATCATCCATTTCTTTCTCCAGGACTTGGTCTCTTTGTGCTTTCAGGAAAAGCTGCAGTGCTCAGTCTGGCATCCTGCTGGACAGGATGCTTCAACAGAGCCAGTATCATCCTAAAGCAAATGCATCACTTCTCTAGGTCTGATCAAAACAGGCTGAGGCGAGTCCCAGGGCAGGGCCTACTACAGTTCAACTTTGGGCAGACCTGATTTTAGGCTGGGCTTAGGGCTGGGATCCACCTGGTTTTCCAATGTGTTTTTTGCAGCTTGTTTAATCTTCCTGGGTCATAGGAAAGCAGTGGAAATTCAGCATTGTAAAAAGCTTTGAAAGAGGCTTCTTAACATTTCAATAAACATTCCATAGTGCCCAGGACAGACTTATTTTCGTGCTGGATCCCATGTCCTGCCATCAGGGCCTGAACCTGTCTGTTCGGGTGTCTTCAATTTTCCCCTCATGGGAGAACGGAACTGTCCACAACTCCTGTAAATTCTTGCATAATTCAGGATTTGGAGAAGGAGCTGTCACCCCAGGTTGTGAGGAAAAGGGGTGTCCACCTCTACCCCGTAGTGGAGTAGTGGATGTAATGAGGAGCCTACACATACGGGTTTAGTGTCTCCCGTAAAAAACATCATTGCCTTGTTCGTGAAGCCCTCAAGGCTTTTTCTCCTCCTGCAGGTGCTGTGTGCATACCCTCCTGTATCATACCTCCTAGCGACCCTGTCATACTGCCCGAGAACATAACTGCAGAGACTATGGATCACCGTCTGCAGCCCACCAGAGTTCAGGTAAACAGGAAGGTGGAGTTTGCTGGCAGCATAGAGGGGAGCCTCTCTCCTCTCTGTCTGATAGTTTTTATCTGAAATTTCTGCCTTGTCGAAGAAAGGTAAGGCCTCGAAAGACAAGCAGCCAAAGTGAGCTCTGACTTTGCTGGGTCCAAGGAGCTGCCCAGTCTGCATGCTCTGGAGATACCTGCTGCTCCCCACAACCAGGTTCTAGTGCCAGGGTCCTCCTCCCTCTCACCATTTATTTCTCCTCTTCCCTCCCCTGTAGATGCTACTGCACAGCATCCTGCTGTCTTACACCAAAGTTCAGCACAAGTTATCAGCTCCCAAGTCAGCTTTCAAGGAGCTGCAGATACTACAATGCAGATACTTAAACGCAGGAATCCCACTGATTTTTCAGGACACGCTGCATGTCTGAACATGCTAAGCTGCTGTGTGCAGGGATAGCAAAGGCTGCCCAGCATAGTGTGAGCCTGGGTCCCCGGCTACCTGACAGCAAAGATGCAACCCTAGGCAGGCATCTCCCTGCCCCGGAGGAGGCAGGGCACTGTCAGCTGAAAGGTGTCTCTGGCTGCCAGGACCCGCTGGCAGGCTGGTTGCCTCTGCTGCTGGAGCTGGGGAGCCTTTCCCTCCCCATCACTTAGTCATTTTGTAGGCAAACCAGCTCAAATAGCTCAAATAGTTTGGATCCTCCAGGCACAAATTTCCAAAAAAGCAGCTCTGCTGGGGTAATATTTCTTAAAATAAAATGAAATGCGTAAGGAAGGAGGTGGAACCAAGACAAGCAAACAATCTTCCCAGGAGCCAGCGCTCCCATCCAAATGCTTTCCCCTCCTCCTGGGAACCCGCAGGAGGCCCAGCATCTTGCCTGTGGATACTACTGTACATTGCTTTGAATCCGACCCACAACGAATTACTGCCATGGGGTGAGGATGCCTGGGGTGTGTGGGATGGCTAAGCACGAGCCTTGGAAGGAGTCCTCTCCTTTGAGGGATCAGATGGCTTGGCCTGTCAAGACAGTGGCATTCGGCTTCCCTTTCGCCACGGCTGTAGGCTTTCGTGCAAGGGAGGCATTTTGCAGAGAGGAGGAGGGAGAGGAGGTGTTATTTTAAGAAGCAGTGCTCCCCCGTGCCAGGAGCCCTCTCTCTGCACAGTCTTGTTTTCCTCTCTGCCCTGGTTCCTGCCTCTGCTCCCTGCTTAGCCCCTCCAAGCCTCTAAAATCTTGCTACTCCAGGGAACCGCCAAGCTTCCAAGGTGATGGAGATTATGAGGTGAACCACACAGAGAGCTGCAGAGGCCATTTATGGAGGGCATGGTCCTGTTCTCTTTTCAGCTCTGATTCAATGAATCCTGCAGCTGAGCATGTTTGTCCCTCTGCCCTTATTTCCCAGCCTGGAATATGAGTATTCTAGTATGAGTATGCTAAAATGCCATTCAAGTTGCACAACAACCGCATATGAAACACCCCA
Source organism: Psilopsiagon aymara (assembly GCA_024733675.1). NCBI lineage: Eukaryota > Metazoa > Chordata > Aves > Psittaciformes > Psittacidae > Psilopsiagon > Psilopsiagon aymara. The sequence continues at coordinate 7,702 of JANRGW010028711.1, forward strand.
GTAGGGTTAGGTTGCAAACATCCTCTGGACTGATCAGGAATTGGCTAGCTCAGCCAGCAACCCCAGCCTTTTCCACATCTGACAGTGGCTCTCTCCAGGTCTGCCTTCCCTACGCTGGCTGAGGGTTGCCAGACCCTCATCCTGCACCAGCTTCATCACTGTCTCAATTGAATGTTCAGCAGAAGGACCTGCAGCAGGTCTCCACATCTATCTCCCACATCTGGGAGATAGATGCCCTATCACATTTGGGAGATTTGCCTGCCCTATCCCCAAATGTTATTCCAGCCAGGGATGCTGGAGCCTTTCTGCCTGCTGCTGCACATTTCAAATGGGAGGCTTGGAGAAAACACATGTGCCCCTCTGCGCAACTCCTGTACTGTGAAGGGCATCCTAGGACACTTTCACAGGCTAGCCGTTGTTTTATGGAGCCTCAGATTTCAAAGTCTGCCTGAGCTTTACAAGGAGGAAATTGCATGTGTGGTGGGGCTTTTCTTCCCCCTGTGTAATGAGTGCTCCCCACAAACCCCTGCTCAATGAACAGGATGGTGAATTCCAGCACAATGAAACTGAGCCCTTCACATCTTTCTTTCATGTCCATTTGGCTGCAGCAGCTGAGTTTGTGTCTCATAAATACCAGCAATAACCTCAGCCCCACAAGTGAATGTGAGTCTGGTGTATCTGCTCCAGACTGGGTCCAGGGAGGTCAGCGCTCCTGGGACCTGGTCTCAGAGCCTGAGTAGGGGTCAGTGAGCAAATTGGTACGGACACTGGGTGATGACTAGCTGAACCTGCATCCTGCATGATTGAGGAGTTGGTGAATCCAGCATCACGCAAAGGGGTGATGGCAGACATCAGCCTACCTTGACCTTGGGTGGCTTTCTGCAAGCAGCAGCTCCTGGCCAAATCAGATACAGTGAGCTAGCCAAGCTCACTTCTCTGGTGGTCCCCACCACCTCTCTTTGTTCCCTCCCAGTTGTGCATCTGTATACATCTACCCATACATGCATCTGTCTGATGTCTGCCTTAACAATGTATCCTGGTTTGCGGGTGAATGAAATAGGCTTCAAAGGTTTCCCTGCAGGACAGAGGTGCATGGAGAGGGTCCTGGAGATGCCACTGCTGTTCTGCACCACAGTGAGCAACAATACAGTGTTGTGAGAAACCCTCTACCCCTAGAAAGCACTGGTGGTTGTTGGTCTTCCTCTGCCACCTCCCCTAACCACTCTTTTCTACTTCCCTCCTTAGCATATTGTGTGCACGGGAAGGCTGCGATGGTATCCAGATCCCTCTGTCATTCACTGCATCCAGTCATGTGAGGTAAGTCCCCCCTGCCCACAACATGAGCTGCCTGCTCCTTGCAGTAGAATTCATGTCAGTATGAAGACTTGCTCCAGCACAAACCCTTTTCCTTCATATTTGCTCCATATGACCTGGGCCAGGGCTTGTTGGCTGACCAGAGAGGCCAGAGCATCTCTGGTCTCCTGCAGCCAGAGTGATGCTGGGGAACAAAAGATGCAGAATAACCTATTTCCTTCTTAGCCTATTGCTTTTGGGCCAGGCTGGGAAGAATATTCTAGCAAAAGAATTTCACTGGCAAGGGGTATCCCCAAAAAGCCTGTGCTGACTCCAAGCCTGAGTATTTCCTTAACCAGAACCGCAGCTCTAGAGTAACACAGATCCAGAAAAGCCCTGTGTGACTCACATGTCCAACCAAAACAACTAGGATATCCAGCCTCATACATGCAAAACAAACTGCTCCTGAAGAATCTGCAGACAAAGAATTCCTTGCAAAAATTGGTTAGCCACTCATTTCGCTCTGAATAATGACCAGGCAGGATAAAATCATAGGCAGCCTGGAGTCAGTTCACAAAGGAAATTAAAAATAGGCAGTCTTTGTCAAGCACTACTTGTTATTATGACTGAGAATAAAATGGGAAAAGGAGGGTATTTTGGAGTGCTTTCTGCTAAACATTTAGGATTTTTACCAAAAAGAAAAATGTAAATGAAGTTTGCACACTAAAAATAGCTTTGGGTTTTGCTGATAATTTTTTTAATGGCCTCATTTTAATGCACATGATTGCTTTTGCTCACTGATTCTGCCTAGCTCAGCTTTTTGTCAACTGAAGTGTGGGAGAAAGTGTGATGTTGCAGGGGGCACGTCCTCAGGAAGGAAATGTTATGATCAGCAGAAGGTGCAGCAGTTAGTTCACAAAGTCAGTGGCTGTGTTGTATGTGCCCACTGCAAGGCATGGGCTGCAAGAGTAGAGGAATGAGATACTGTGTGCTAGTGAGGTGCGTGATAGTAGGGAGCTTAGCAATAAATCCTGTGGCATTTTGGGAGCTCCAGGTCTTTCTAAATCCCAACTTTTAGCAGCTCTGGGGCAACATGTTTGAAGTAGGATGGGCTTACATGAAAAAGGAGTCCAGATGGTCATGGTGACCCTCTCTGGGCTTTCCTATTAGCAAGGGAGTGACTGCTCTTTGTGCTCTTTGGGTCCTTCCAAAATAGAAACAGATGGGGTGTGAGCTGCTTCATCTTCCCTTCCTGTGCAGCTCAGGTGACAGAAAGTGGACGCAGGCATGAGGATGCTCCCTTAGGCTTAGGTACGCCATACCAACCCCAGCCTTTCCTCCTCGTGTACCTCACTTTGGGTCTATGTCTTCAGCAAGAGATCCCATAGGAGATGGTGAAAACTGCCAGCTTATTTGTGTGTGTGTGTGTGACAGAGAGAGAGTGATAGGGACCAACTACCTGAAGTCCCAGCATCTCATAGGAACAGTCACTATTTCTTTATTGGCCACGCAAACGTGCTCATGGTCAACATGACCTGTTTCTGCTCCTGGATGCTTGTCATCCCATTTTACTCTTAGAAAGCAATCCTAGACAGCATTCTTAGGATAAGAGGTTAAGCAAGTGAAAATTGTGCAGTGTCCTACCAAAAGGTGGAGAATCCATGCTCTTCATCAAGTCTTGCAGGCTTTTTAATGTGTTTTCTGCTTTCAATTAATCTTTCATCAGCAATGACTAAGCAGTACATAGTCTTCCAGCTGAGGTCTCAACAAAGCCCTGCACAGTTTCCTTGTACTGGAGATGCCTCTTTTGATAGGACCCAGGACTGTATCTGTTATTTCTGCAGTTGCATCAGTCTGGCAGCTCAGAGATATCCTGAGGTCAGCAAGTACACCCAGATCAGATCTTTCTCTACCTCCTTTATTTCCAACTGATGAGCTGCAAGCTAACAGCAGATGTTTTACCATAAGTACGAGAGCTTGCCCTTCAATTTTATACAAGTGAATGTCATCCTGTTTCTCTCTCTAGTCCTTCAGGTCATCTAACTATTTGTCAAATATCCTGATCTTTTCTGTGGAACAATGCCTTCTTCTTCATTAGCAGTTTCATCAGTGCAGGCCTATTTTTAAGGTCACAGTCACTCACTGTAATACTGATGAAGATTCATCCTCGGATAATTTCTTTCACCCTGATGCTCTCCTTTTTGATACAGCTCACAGCTGCCTCTTCCCTGTTCTCCTCACTTCTCACATACATGTCTTTGATTATTCGTTTCACTGGGTTTTCTTCTATGATGCTGCTGGTTGTTAAGGTTGGATTGATAAGGCAGGTCTTCCTGGATAACGTTTTTTCATGTGTTTTATAGTAATCATTGTCTTGCCATAAAGAGTATCTCTTACCAAATGTATCTCATTCAAAGTACTTCTCTGGGAGCTGCTGCTCAGCACTGGGAAGAAGGGAGGTGTTACCAGTGTCCCATCCACCTTCCCTGTACATGTTTGACCACAGAAAATACCCTGAATGTTGTTTTCACCTCATCTCTCTGGCTTCCGTCTTCATTCCTATCCTATCCTGTCCCCACCCTTGTGACAAAAAGCACTGCAGTTCTCAGAGGCTGTTTAACTTGGGACTCGATCTCTTGCAGGATGTGAGGACATAAGACAAGATTTGTGTAGAGGTGGAATATAACCTGTAGCCTGCCCGTGGTGCATGGTGCCCCCCCCATCTCCGTTCTTCCCTTCATTTACCTAAACAATGTCCTGCAGGGGCAGAACTCAGCCTCTGCTGGGTCTGACATGGTTCAGCTTGACTTGCTATGTCCATGGGACTTCTTAGTCCCACATTCCCCCTCATTTCACAGTAATCCCCTACTGGAGAAAACCTCGTTTAGGAGCCCAGCCTCTCCTCTCTACCAGCAGTAAAGTGCTGCTCCAGTAGACTGCCCAAGTCACCTCAGGTGCAAGTCACCCCTTAGAGATGCCATTGCCTCTCCATTGAGTGCCAAGAATTGTGTTGGATGAGGAAGCTTTCTCATCTGGATGCTTCAGTTGGGGAGCAACCCTATGTAAGAGAAATCCAGGCCATCTGGCTGCTTGTACTGTCTCTCTCTGGTGGAGTCACCTCAGGCTGGGGCATGGGAGCAGTAGCCAAGACCCAACTTTCCCAGTCCCAGCTGGAGCCCTGCCTCATGTTGGAAAGTTCAGGTCACCACACAGTGGCATTAGAGGGATTCTCACTCATCTTTATTGTATGCTGGCAACAGATCAGCCTGCTTGCTCATCCCTCGCGCCTCTCCCCATTTCCCTTCTTTTTCCATTAATCTGGTCATACATCTGCCTCCTGGTCTCCCACTGTGCCTTGCCAAGTTCCCCATTGCCAGAGCAGGGAGGCATGTATTTCGGTAAGGGACCCTTCCAGGAGTCCATCAGGAATATGAGTTAGTGCCAAGCATGCTTTGCCTCTCGAGGGCCAGTGGAACATCTCATCCCCTGCCATCAGTAGAAAAACAGATGGCAACACTGTGGGAAGGAGCTTGGGGCTGGGTGGAGAGGGGAAGAGATAAACCCCCCCTCCCTGGCTTGGTTTGGGAGGAGGTGCTCATGCTCCTGGTGTTCTCATCTGCTGTGTGTGCTTGGGAGGTGTTTGCAACATCTGGGGCAGGTTCTCTTAAGCCGTCACAAAGTAACCGCCTCTAAGCTATCCTCCTCCTGCGCCAAAGAGCAAGTGAGGCTGTTGACTTCAAAAGAGGAGACAGCATGTACAGAGATCCAGGTTCCTCCCTTGGACTATTCCCACTGTGTTCCAACATAGTCCATGCACGAGTGTGTCTGCTATAGCACATCTCCTATTTTATGCAGCTCACTAGCTCTGCATCCCTCTGTCTCCCACCACAGGGGCTCCTGTGGTTCACACTGGGGTTGTGGTTTAGGTGAAAAAGTTCATGTATGTTATCATCAATTTTAGTGCTACTCACAGGATGAAGTATCACTCTCCTGTTCAAATACACTTGGATGAAGATGGGCTGCTCTTGCAGTGGTCAGAGTGAATTTGGGCAGGCTTTGCCGGGGAGCAAATACATTTTGCAACATGACACCTCACCTCCACCTCTAGCTCGGTTTTATTATTGCGTGACTATGCAAAGGGTTTATTGCAAGGGATTGAAGGCAGCATGCTTTGGGCAGATCACTGGGAGGCAGAGCTTCATACTGGTATGGCTGGAGCTGAACAACAGCTACTATACCTGTGGTCTGCCTCCATGTATAGCAATTTCCTTCCTGATGTGACTCAGTGCTTTCTCTGGTTGAGGATGGCTTTGCTGTGCTTTGCTCTGAACAGCCCTGCCTGTGTGCTGAGGGAATGTTCAGAGACTTTGGCTTGAGGTCTTATCCTCATATCCCGGGTGAGGATGGGCCATACCAGAAAGCTGCTGTGAGCATGAACTACTGGGAATTTCTCAGGTCTTCCCCACATGAGGACAAGGTCTCGCTGCCCTTGTGTGTGTTGCTGGTCATGTTATCACAATCATAAAGCACTAATCTGTTCCCTGTTTTGTGGTTTTCACAAGGTTTTCCATTTACAATGGAAATTATGAGATAGGGATTGAAGTGTGTTTGTGGTTGCAAGACGTTCTTGAGTCTTGCAATCTAATAGGTAGGCAAGGACCCTGATGGGTCCTTCGCTTTTCCTAGCAGCATGCACAGAATGTTTGCTCGGTTTGTATCCAGCATTTGCCAGCCAGAATTAACCCCTTTGAAGGCACATGCAATAGGGGCCATGGGAAGTCTCATCCAAATTCAGGTTCCTGCTATGCTGTATTGTGACAGGAGATGGTGCAACTCGCTTCCTGGGCAAATCACTGCATCTGGGGTCCAGCTGCAGGCAGCTGCCTCTGCTCCTCACCATTAATGGGGATAGGGCCCCTTGGCTGTTCCTCCTCCCAGACCTGGGGGGGCTTTTGTACCATGACAAAGCTCAGCACAGGAAACCAGGCAGAAACATGGTGGGATGCTCCACCCTGGGAAAGCGATCTTCTGCTCTCCTGGGGCTTAAGGCAATGGGGACTACAGGCACCCCAGCTTCTCCAAGGAGGCTGTCTAGAGCAACTAGGTATTACAGCATGGCCATAATTCATTCACTCTCTTGTAATGCTCACATAATCACTTTCTCATCTCTTGTCCCAGTGAGAGCATTCCATGACATCTTTATCCATCTTGCACTCTTCCTCTGTCTGCTGTCTGGCTTTGAAAATGCAGCGAGGATCCTACTGGATGTGGCTGCTGCTCTTGCATGCAGGCAAGAGGCAGTCCACATGATTGCTATTCCTTCAGGAGTCTCACCAATGCCAAAGTTTAAAACTACTGTGATCCAAGGGACCAAACAGGACTAGGTTTGTTTCCAAACAGGGCTGCCCTAGATTCTGGTACATTCCAATTTTGGAAAGTACATGTTGGCCTACACATCTCAAGAAGATGCAGCACAGTTGGATAAACCAATCAAAATTATTAAGGGGATGCCACAGCTGCCTTAGAGGGAGACTCTAAACCAGCTTTGGAGAGCAGAAGATGGCTGGAGGTTTGCCAAGTCACAGAGATGCTAGGTAGGATGGATGCAGAATTGGGGAGCACTCACTGAGACTGGCAAGGGATTTGTTCCAGACAGCTGAAGGAAAGTGCTTTGGACACAGTGAATACTGTGCACTGTCTACCACATGAGGCTGCAGGGGTGAGTAGTAGTTTTAAGTTCAGAAAGGGATGAAACAAATACGTGGACATCAGGGCCACAAACAGATACCAAAAGAACCAGGCAGGGCTATTCCTTCCACCATCCTTAATGCAGCAAGTACAAATGGTGGGGGAGTACGAGGAGCATGGACTGCAGACATTGGTCACTTCTGGATCAGACCTGACCTCTCCCTAGTGGAGGCAAAGCCCCTCATGCTTGGTAGGTAGAAGGCAAGACCTTGCTACATACTTACTGAGTACATTTTCGTGCTGCTCTTGGCACGAGCAGCACAGGCTGCTTAGTTTGGGTTGTAGCCTTCCAGAGGATGAGCCTAAATAAATCTATTTCTCTTCCAAAAATCTCAGCTGAGGCATACTTCTCCTAAACTGTGAGAAGGTCTTTGTCCCCTGCACACACTTAGAGTGTGATTATAGACACTTGATTTTCTTAAGAGACAAAGCAGAGGGAAACAGAATGATCACACACCGGCATGGTGCAAGGACAGGGGACAGATGCAGCTCTCCTGCCTGAAGGCATAGGCGCAAAGAGCCCTGAAAGATGGGCACCTTTTGGCATGAGTAGCATCCAGGCACATCAAAAGTGGTGGTGGAGGTGCAAAAAGGTGGAGGCAGCCTCAACTCCCGCAAACCTCACTGTACAGGCTGGTCTGCACTTGGGATGCCCTGGCTGCTTCTCTGCCCTTTTCAGCTCAGGTGCCATTCTCCGTCCCTGTCCATGTCCTGCTTTCCCCCCTCCTAGCAGTCTCAGACATGCAGCTGGTGACACAGAGGGAGTGTCAAGCCACTGAAAGCTGAAATGAAAACCTATGAGTTGCTTCTGATAATAAACAAACATCCCCAAACACAGCTCAGCCAACTGTTCTTCCAACACGAATATTCATTCCCCTTCAGCTCCTTCATCCCTTGTACATTGTTTTTCTTTCTGTTTAAGATCTGTAACAAGAACTTGGCAGAAACCAGATACAAGTGGGTCAGGAGGCCCTTGTGGTTTTCAGGGCTTGTTCTCCATAACTCGTTCTATCCTGCAACATATTTTGCACAAATGGCTTGGCAGGAGATCTAATCCATGCAGCAGGCAAGCTGCTGAGGGCAGGATTGCAGGCTGGTGCTCATGGCTTGGGAAGTCCTGGCTTCTCTCATGCATGCAGTAGCATCCCTGTGAACGGTGAGCACTGAGACCCATCTCCAGGAATCACCATGCTTGCCAGGAGCACTATCGACTCATGACAACTTCCTCTGCTTCTCTTTACTTGTTCTTTTCTGCTTCTGTTTCTCTGCTCCTGTTAGCACTGAGATCAGGGTGTAAAAAGGACAAGGCTAAGCATCCCACTGTAAATAAATCATGGACACATGCTTCTATGGAAGCAAAGACCTGCTTTGCCATGGTATTCATCTACACCAGCTTTCTTTCCCTTTCTTTGTGTCCATGGACTATGGCAAAGCCCTTCACAGATCATTGTCTGCTGCAACATGTGGTCCTTGAGGAACAAGGCACAGAGCAGGACAGGGATAAAGAGAGTGATGCATCCCCATTCAGTAGCCCTAAGGGCCACATACTTCTGCAGCAGAAGTGTGTCCAAGCCAAATCTCGGCTTGGGACACAGGAGCACTTTCACACATGAGGAAGACAAGAACCTGCTCTCCCAGTATGGCCATCTACAGCAGCATTCAGGCTGGAGACCAAGCAGGAACCTAACTTCTGTGCTCTCCGTCCTTCTTCAGACACTGATCCTGTCCAAACTCAATCCAGGCTGATTCAAACAAGGCCCAGATGTCTGCAGGAAACCCATGTCCAAGGAACTCCTAGAGCTGCATACCAAGACTGCTGGTATCTGGGCTGTTGCTTGCCTTGGGCATGGCAGTACAAGTGGTGGCACACAGGCTGAAACCAGACAGCAGGATGTTGCTTTCTCATCCATCTTCTCTTCCTTGAAGCTTTCCTTTGAGTATATGGAGTACTTTCTCAAGCAGCAAGCCTCAGTTTTCCTAGTGAGGCCTGGGGAGGAGGATGTTGGAGCTGGAGCAGATGTTGCTGAAGACCTGTGATGTGATGAAAGCAGTCTGCATGCTGAGCTGACAAACAAGCCGCCTGGGGACACCAGCAAGCTCAGAAACAATTGGCATTTCTCCATTTTGCTTTCTGTCTGTGTCTGAGGTGACAGGGCAGGTTCATAATGTCTCCAGACAAGCCATCCTGCAGGCATGCGACTCCAAGGGATGGTTGCCTTGGTCCAAAAGGAGCAGAGGGACATTTCAGGGAGCAGAAACTGGGAGACACAGAAAAGGTGGATGAGGTGTGAAGCTTGTAGTAATTTGTTTCTCTTTTCCCTTCTTCAGGCCACTTTGTTCCTGGCACCTCTTGCCAAATTTCTGGAGCTCTCCTCTGTGTGATGCTCACCCTGCCTCCCTGGTTGCGATGAGCCAGGTAGAGCTTGTTGGCTGCTCTGAATGGCTCAGGCAGTGAGGCATCCCGAAAAGCTTTCTGAGCAGAAGCCAGCTCTGTCCCTTCTCCGTCCCTCTTTGTGTTTTTCAGGGCTGATTTCCTCCTCGCCTGCTGGAGAGCCTCAGGAAGGAGAGAGGGAAAGTGAATGTGCTTGGGGAGTCGAGGGGGGGGAGAAAAAATAATGAAATAAAAGACACACTGCAATAGAGAGAGGGCCAAGAAAAATATTTAATCCAAACAATGAACATTGTCATTTCCTCCCACAGTCTGCATTCCCAGTCAACTTCCCTGGGCAAGCAGGGGGAGCCAAGAATGGCCGGGCTCTCTGCCTCACCAGCATGAGTGTATGTGTGTGCAAGGAAAGGGATGTGTCCTGGGGACACTGTGCTATAGCATGGCTTTAACTAGCTCCTGCCACGTCTGTGGCTGAAGGGACTGACACCAGCCCCATTTTTCTGCATGGAAACAGTGGTTTGGAACAATGTTGGAGGTATGTGGACAGGGATGGGAAGGGGAACTTCCAGGGACCCAAGCTGGGGTGGTGGATGCATAGGGGCTTTAAGTGAACCAGACTTCTAACAAGGCTTTGGGTACTCTTCCAGTGTTCCCAGGGACCTCCAAGAGCTTTCTGAAATACCTTGGCTAGTGGCTGAGGTGGGAAGGAAGAAAAGGCATCTGGCAGGGAAGAGCTGCCCCCTGCCTATCCCCGTCCAAGAGCTGCTGCAGCCTCAGTGCTTTCCTTTCCCCATGCACCTATGCCTGCTCCCCCCTGACTAATGCAATGGCTTGCCTCTGGGATGTGGCTTCTCTTGTATGTCTTAGACCCCTGAAACTGCAGTGGTCTCCAACCTTGGGGCAACTGAAGGTTCATGTCCCGCTGTTCAGTGAGCCCCGGATTGGGCTGACATCCCTCTACCATCAAATGAGCTAAGGTTTCCAGCTGTGCATGAGAGCCTGGCACTACTACTTCTTCATTTCTGGTGCTGAGCACATACTGATGCCTTTGGGGACTTGCTCTTGAAAGCCTTGCAAAGCTCCTGGAAGACCATGTGCACAGTGAAGGGAGGCATTTCCCCAGCAGAGGCTTATTGCCCAGCCCTGTTCCCATCTTTCCTGCCATGCCATTTCCCTCCTGTCTCCTCCAGCTGATCTTTCAACCACTAACAGCTCATACATCGCAAAAGCAGAATTAACAGCAGTGAAGCTGATGCAAAGGGCGTGCATCTGACAGTCGTGGCAGCTTTCCCAGAGCTGGTCCCTGCAAGTCTCCCTGCCAAAATGATGGTTCCCCTATTCTTCTGGAGCTGCTTTGAAAGCAACAGCCAAGGACGAAGACAACTGCACCTCCTTAGCTGCAGTGTTGCTTGTGGTCTTCTCAGCCTGCAAAGGGTTCAAGGTCAATGCCAGTGCCCAAAGGGAAGGACGAAAGAACAGCAAAATCTGTGCTGACTTAAAAGCAGAAACTGTACCTTCCTTGAATGTGATCAGCACAGTCGCAAGGCTCAGGACCTGCGCAGCCTTATGAAGGCTGGGGGAAGCATTTTGCTTATTAAGGCTTGACTTGATCTCCTGAAACTGGGATCTGGGTTTTCTCTAGCTATGGACAGACTGAAACCACAAGCACTTTCCATCCCAGCAGCAGTGGAGTCTTAACAGCTCTTCAGTTACACAGTTGGCCAGGTGCACGCTGATTTTTCTTTATTCCACCTTCCTCCAAAGCATCTGGAATGCCAAAAGCAAGGTACTGGGCCTTCAGGTCTGCTCAACCAGAGCAAAACCCGCATTCCTGGGAAACAGTGTTCACCAAATGCCTGTGACACAGCACTAAAATATGTATGATACTGATGGCATCTGCGGTTTATTCTTCATGCTTCGTCTTTTCCTCATTCTGCTGCACCCTTTGATGCTCTTTCACAGTGAATCCACCTATGTATAGGGTGGCTTTGAAGAAGAGCATCTGGACCCTGCCTGCCTCGCTAGTGGCACTGGGGGCTTCCTGCTGGGTGTACGGCAGCCCTAGGGAGGGAACCAGCCAGCTTGGCCCCAGCCCCAGGGACTCCGCAGGGACGGTGGAAGAACTGTGCGCAGATGCTGTTCCCTGCATGGCATCTTCCATCAGCCTCAAGAGAGGCCTCACCACCAAGCCATCTGAGATGCTTCTGCCCAGGATGCAGCAGGATATAACTAGTCCTCTCTCCTATCCCTCCTTTGGCTGAAATATTTTTCCCTCTCTTTTTCTTTCTTTGATTTTTTCTCTTTTCACTCGTGCCTATTCCCAGCTTTGAGAGCCTGTGTTTTTTTAGCCCATTTAAATTGCCAAGCTCTTGATTCGTGGTTGCTATTTTTATGCCGGCAGCGCAGGGCTCAGGCCCAGCAGCGCCAGATGCTGCACCTCCACGTGCTAACACATGCCCTGCTGAAGCTCCTGTCTGAATAAACAAGGAAGATGAATGGCGCAAGTGGGGAGATTCGCTGAGACAGCCCAACTCCCTGGCTGCTTCGGTGGCATGCCGCCTAGCTGAGCAGCTCCCTATCATTTAGCACAGTGTGAAGCAGTTGCAGCAGTCACCTTATTCATTTTTTCCCAGTTTATATGAGCCATTTCAACCAGCCCTTTTCTCCTCTGCACTGGAGGATGCATATTTTGGAGACAGAATCCTAGCTGGCGATTTCCCTTGATCACATCCATTGCCTTTACATGGCAGGGTTGGACACGGGTGTTTTCTTTTTTCCTGCCAACATCTTAAAACATTGGGTGTTTCTGCGAGTCACCAACAGGGAAAAACCTCCCTTCTCCCACCACTGGCATTGCTTTCTCTAGAGTCACACGGCTCAAGCACAGGCTGAAGAGAGTCTGCATAGGTTTTCCTCTTTGCATTGCCCATGTCCTCCCTTGCCATGACTCTTGCAAGAACAGTAAGACTGCTGCAAGTACAAAGGCACCTGTGCCCTCAAGGGTGATTCCCTGGCACCTTACTTTGCTCTTGCTGGTTGCAAAGATGAAGCCAGGTGGAGATTCCTGATGAGGTGAACCAGCGAGACTCACTTTGTTCTGCAGGCACCGGATGAGGAGCAGGGACAGCAGTTCCCGAACCCTGTGCCTGGCTCTCTTGAGCCTTGAGTCCAATTAGTCATTTTTTATTTTCCCCTCATGTTTTTCCAATGTAATTTGGAGCATGAGTTGTTAAGTTTCCCCAACAAGTGTTGCCATAGGAGCCTGCTTCTATTTGTTTAGGGTGGGGTACGGGCTCTGGCAGGTTGAGAGGAGGGGGCAATTAGCCCTAATAGGTGTAGAGAGAAACTGAGAGCCTTTCCTTCCCCATTCTGTCCCTGTCTCTCCCCTCACCTTGTACACAAGATCTGGAAATCGTTTCAGACCTGTGCAGCTGGTATGGGCAAACCTCCCCCTAATTGTATGGAAACTACCGAAGCAGCGGGTGCTGTTTCGCCAGTGAGTCATGACATATGGAGCAAAGCTCAAGGAAAAACTCTACCATGTGGAAGGCTGCAAAAGCAACTCACAGCCAGAAGAGTTCTTTCCTGCCAGCAGCCCTGGCTGGACCCTGCCTGCATCCCTGCACTGGACAGCCTCAGCATCCCTGCCTTGGTCCTCCTGGTGCTCAAAGTTGCTTCATGGCTTAGAGACCTTCTTTGCTCACTATCATTTAAGACCCACTGATGCTTTTCAATGGAAGAGGAGTGTTAACCCTATTGCCTTGGTGAAACTGTACCCTGGTCTCCCCTGGACATGGTTTGTGACAGCAATAACAGGAGCCAAATCCCCTCTTATTTTTGAGCGAGCTACCTAACACAGCTGTGCTTCAATTTCCCAGCTGTCGGAATGTGCACTCCTTCTTCTTCTCTTATGAGACCTTCCAGCAAATGCAATCTCTCTGTGGCTTCCTGGATTTGGCCCAGGGGCTGTGGTACTGATAGTACAGACAGACTCAGTGGTTTGCCATAATCCCTGCTGCTAATTCCTAAAGTGTCATTAGGCTGCATTGAGCTAATTCCTGTTCCTTGTGAGTCACAGTGACAAAAAGCCACATCAGTTCCCTGGGTTTGGCATGGCTTTTTCCTGTGAGTTATTGGCATTATCTCCAGTCCCACGTGTTGGCTTCTGTGCAGTGGATGCAGGGCTATCGCTGTGCAGTGACATTTTTCAGGTGGCTGTCATTTGGCTTAGGGGTGCTCCAGCCAAGTATCCATCAAAGGCTGGTTCTGCATATTTTCTGAAGCCTAATTGTCATCTGGGGCTACTAGATTCAGTGAAATGGGTCACCTGCTTTCATGAGGAACAGGGTGGCCAGGTTTCCACCAAGAGCCCTTTCTGAAGACAGCAGTAATCTTGGAGGTTGGCCATGATTGCTGGGCCAGTAGCTACCATCACAGAGCCTGAAGCAGGAGAAGCATTTCATTACTAAACACTCAGTTAATTAATGGCCTCTCCATTCTGCTAGCACATGTGGTTGTTGCTTGGCAGTGGTAATGTGTATCTGTGATAACCCTCAGCTGTGGATCATTCCTGACAGTTCATTGCAAGTGCTTCACATGCATGTTGTTTGGTTGCACCAGTTGTACAGCATTGTTTCTCAGCCCTAGTTGGCTGCTTCTCAGCCCCAGTTGCTTGTTTCTCTTTCCTTATGACTCATGTAACTAAACAACAATAAAATGGATTTCTGAATGGCTGCTTGTGCCATTTAACATTTCTGAACAAAAAGCTATTCCGCAGCAATAGCTTTCTGTTTCCATGTCAGAGCTGAAAGTAAAGAAAACTTGTGGTGATGGAGCATTCACCTGAGCTGCACCAAGGCAAGCTGGGCTCTGCAAATCCCCAGTTGTTGAGGCAGACCAGACAGTAACTCATAGGAGAGCAGCTAAAGGCACTGAGGTGTTCCATGCAAAGAGGACCCACCATTATTCTGGCAATGCAGAATTTCCTACCACTCAACCATACAATTTCCTTACAGAGGGTGAGATTTGGGCCACAAAGAAGAGAAATGAAGAGGAAGATGGCCAAGACTTAAGATGGAAGGTGGCCACATTACCAGTATTTCTAGTTATCAGTAGGTTAATGCCCTCTCTACTCAATCCTGAGGTGGATTATGCCTGTAGGGAGCTACGGCTTAATAAAGATCCCTTCTGTTTGTCACAGCTGGCCACTGAACAAGTAGCCTTGTTAGTGCAACATGGCAAGCGGGGCTTGGCAGGACTAGTGTCTCCAGTGGAGAGCCTAGAGGAGTTTGGGGACACGTTCCTCAGGGTCAGAACCAGAGCAAGAGCATTCTGGAGAAGGCAGAGCCCTTGCAACCAGCGCTTGCCAATGCTTGGCTTAGCTTGAGTGCAAGTACTTCTGTGAGACTCCTGACCTTGTTGAACCGTTCTTGTACTCCAAGGGCTCCTGCCTCCCTGAGACTGATCCTCCAGCAGGATATTCTATCGATCCTCGTAACAGCCTTTCTGTACTTAGCTGTCCAACCCAGGTCACCATGCTCAACTTCAGAGCAAAGCTCTTTGGGAGGAAGGGTGCTGGAGAGAAGAGTTAGTCAGGTTCTTACAGAGACTTGCCCAGCTGCAAACATACAGAGATCTGGATTATGGTGGAGACACAGTGAGAGTGGTGTGAGAAGGCGGATAACCAGATGAGGTGGTGAACTGACTCCTAGTTGGGTGGCAATGGACTCTGTGAAGAAGCACTGAGATGTGAATGGGAACTTGTGGTATTCAGGTTGTGGCCCTCTCTGTGATGTGGATTTTCTTTCTCACTTTCTGACACAGTTCCCTGATCCTTGAGCTACAGCTACTGCCTTCTGAGCACCCACTACTCCATACACATCAGTTAGGGTATTAGTCTTCTGGCACCCTTTGGCTTTGAAGAGGAAATTGTGTGTGGTGTAACTGGGCCTTGGCACTTTGAATCAGAGGTGCACCAGCAGCCTTGCTGGCTTGAGACTTGGGGTCTCTACTTTTGGGGGTAACCTTGTGCTTTTCAACAACCCTTTAAGTAAATACTCATTTCTCTACCTTAGCCTTTCCAAGCAGATGGCTGGTGCGACACCATCAACAACCGGGCATACTGCCAGTATGATGGGGGTGACTGCTGCTCCTCCACGTTGTCCTCCAGGAAGGTAAGTGAGCAACTTCTGCAGTGCTGGCCAGGATTTAGGATTAAGTGGCTATGCTCTTTGGCTTTGCTGGCCTTGGAACTAAGCCTGCAATGCAGTTCTCCCACAAATGGAGAATAACCCCATGGTTTTAAACCAAAGCCAGCTGAAGCTGATAGACATCATCCCACTGATTAGCAGTGGGGTTTGGCCTCAGGCCAGTGGGACTGAAAGCTCAGCCTGTCTTCCACTGAGGTTCACAGGATTCCCTCTCATTTCAAGAAATAAGACCCAATGAAATTACTTCCATAGGATGTAGTGACATGGTGAGCCAGAAGTCACCTTGTCATATAATTTAGAGGATTTTTCGTATGGTCCATTGCCATCCACTGTGGCTTGTCTTTCTCTCCCAGTTCTCCTGGGGAAGGAAGGAGGGAGGAATAGTTTAGAGGAAGCAACTTGGCTTTGGGGTTGCACAAATCCTTTTTTGTCTCCCATCATAACCTCCCCTCCCACCAACTTGCTATCCAGCACTCACAGCCCATCCTTCCTAAGCATATCCAACAGCAAAACAAATCATATGGCATGAGATAATTTCTCACTGCAAAAATATGTGAATTTGGATCTTCTCAATCTTTATTGTGGGGCTTGACTCATTTTTCCTTTCATCATGCATACACACAGAAAAGTTAAAATAAAATCCTGGGAAGATCCAGTTGAGATAGGAGAGAAAAGGCTCTACACCCGTGTGATGAGTGAACCCCTCCAGCAATATCATGACATCCCAGAGTGAGGCATAGCTCTCAGGAACTCTGAGACATCAGCATCTCTGGCCAAAACAAAGGACAGGTTCACAGTGAAAGGTGAGGGGATTCTGTGCCATAGTTCTCAGGATACCCAGCCCCAGGTCACATGCCCCACAGGTCCCACATCTGTGGCGCAAGCCTACAGCACATCTCTGATAAGGTAGATACAGGAATGTGGGGTTTAAACACCAAAAAAACACTTCAGCCTCTCGCTGGTCTAGGCTGTGAAAAATCAAATGTGCTTCAACAGTAGCAAGCCTCCTGGCTCTGAGCCTGGTGTGTATAAAACCTTTGGAGGAAACTGTTTTCTCAGCTCCCATGGCCCATGACTGGGCAACTGTCAACCAGGAGCCAGACGCTGTGCTGGCACCCACCCACCTTATTCTGCTGCCACCAGCTAAGGGGACGTGAGATTGCTTGGCCACATAGATTTGTTGTAGAGAAAGCTATGTGCAGTGAGCCTCTCTACCTGCATGGGATGTCTCAAAGCAGCACCGCTTGTGAGTGGCCCTGGACAGACCCGTTGCCTGCCCCACTAAAGGCTGTTCCAGCTCACATAGCCTCTGTCCTGCCTGGGTTTTCTTAATCCGTAATGAACAAGAACTGTATGCATCTACCCTGGTTCCTATATTGTGTCATGTGGAGGTCAGTCTTTGCTGCTGGGGGCTTGGTTGAGTTCCTGGAGATAATGCTGTGCTCTACCTTCATGCTTTGCTGAGCTTGGAAGAGCCAGGAGTAGCTTGAAGGACAGATTCATGGGCTCAGACATGGACAATCGGGTCTTTCTAACAGGGAGAAAAGTAAAACTGAAATCTAGAGGTGCCTTACCACTGCCAGCCTTTGTCCAAATGTCTCACACCCACCACGGGAGACTTCTCTCCAGGGCTTGACTATGGGGGAGCACATGATTCAAGCCGACCCTTGGCTGCAAAATGTGAAACACAAGTTAACAAAGAAAAAATGCTAAGAGTAAAACTCAGCTGGTGACAGCTCCTATCCAAGCCCCTTTCTTAGTGAGCATGGAGCCTGGCAGTCTCCACATTGCCAACCACATCAGGGCACATCCCAAAGTGTCTGTTTATCCTTATTGGAGATGGTGGGAAGGGCTTCAAGGGCAGAGGGGTGCCAGGAGCCAGGGATCTCGAAACAGAGGCTTACATCTCCATTTGTTCTCCCCAGGTGATCCCATTTGCTGCTGACTGCGACCAGGATGAGTGCACATGCCGCGACCCGGCAGCTGAGGAGAACCAATAGCAGCACCATGAAGGGCCTCTCTCGGTCAGGCGAGCACCGGAGGAGCGAAGGGTCCCTGTTGGGGTGTGATGGGGCAGGAGGTGTAAGCAAGAGCCGGGCAGCGGGAAGGCAACTGTGCACAGAGGGAACGGGTCAAGGCCACTGAGCAGCCAGTGGGCTGTGGCAAGAGAGCAGACATGTGGCAGTCCCCTACCCATCACTGCTCCCTCCCGAACCCAGCTGGGACATGGGGCCCAGTGCACGCTGAGGGGCTCAGCCAGGGGTCCAGCACCGCCTAAGCCATGCTCTGGGCTTGGCTTCACACGGAGAGCCCGGGCGCTGCCACGGACATTTGTCCTGATCCAGTGTCTGGGTGTGTGTCTTTGCTCTGGGTTTTGTCACTATTCACCCCCTCTGCTGTACAGGCTTCTTTTAGCAAGGTCGAGGTAATTGTGATCTCTCTGCAAATATTTAAACTTAATTATATATATATACATATATATAATATATATAAATATATATTATATTTTCTTTGCTCTTGATGAAGCTGAGAAAGGATATCCTTTGTCACACACCCATGCTGCTGTGAAGTACAAATCATTGGGAAAAGTGGAGGTCAGGGTGGGAGGAGCAGGGAATTTCCCTTTCCTTGCTAAGAGGGAGCTGGAAGGAGGACAGAGAGAGAAGCCAAACACCCAGGCCACACCAGGAAAGAGCTCCTCAGGCAGACAGCATGGAGGCCATGATCTCAAGGTGCTCTCAGCATCTTGCAGGTGCCAAGCTTTGCCCTTGGGATTTGCCTGGCTCCAGCTGGGGTTAACGCTAATGGTTCTGTTCTGCAAAGAGGCAGAGAAAAGGGGCAGAAAGAGGAGAGCACAGAAGGGAGCACAGAGTAGGAACACGGGCCCCTGTGTGCAGTTGCAAGCTGGCCCAGGAGACCCGAAGGTGCCCCTGCATCCTTTCACGGGCCGTGGTGGTGGCGGCGGGCTCCGAGCCGGGTTTGTGCAGAGCCGGAGAGTGGAGAGAGGGTGACACGGTGTGGAGAGACCGGGGATAGTCAAGGCATCCTTCGGCTTCGCTAGCTCCCTCGACCCTTTTTTTCTGGCGTCTCCTAAAACTGTTTTGCCGGAGGACAAAAGTAGGGGCAGAGGTGCCCGGACATCCCACTACTATCCAGGCAGGAGGTGCCTTGTCCTTCTCCAGTCCTTGTCTTGATTTCAAGCGTCCCCATTGCCCTATGGCAGGTCACCTCCTGCTGTCCTGGTCTAGGCAGCGATGTGGTGGGGAAAGACATGATAGGTTCCATCTCCTCTGGCAACGGGGACACACTGACATTTCTGTTCCCATCACACACAAGTGAACCCTCTGGGGTTTTCACCCAAATGCAGTTTGGCAGAGGGCTGCACTTTTTTAACTGACACACACTTTTCAGTCAAAAAAACCCCAATGATCCCAACAAAAACCCTCAAACAACTCAAGGAAATTAAGAAAAAAATCCCTTTGAGACTCTTCTAGCTCCACTGTCCCCAGGAGGTGCAGGTCAGGCTGCCCACCCTGCTCCAACAGCGCAGAAAAGGGGGTACCCAGGGGTCCCAGTGCAGTAGGAGCAGGGGTATGGTACCCTGCAGCAGCTGGAGAGAGTGCGGGTGCGGGATGAGGGTGACACACAAAAGAGGAATTTCAAGTCCCAGGATCCTGCCATGCCAAACCCTTCCCTGCCTGGTGTCAGTGTTAGCTGCATGCTTATGTGTTTAGATGCCAAAATTTTACCTGTTTGGCTACCAGTGGGTACAGGGCCCCATGGACTGTGCCCAATGGACAGGGGAACCTGGGCAAGGCCGGAGGTCATGGCTTGGCAGATAGACATCTGTGCTTCTCATGAATGGACAGCTTCTACGTACTGAAATATTGTTCTTCTATAGCGACACTGAGTGTTTTTTGTCCCCTTTAGGGTTTTATTCACAATGGAGGCTGCTGCTATTTTTTTTTTTTTTGTATTTGATAATTATTTTTTATAAAAATCTATGAAAAATAAATAATCTTCTCATCCTCCACCTCTTTTGCCTCTTTGCTTTATCTGAAGAGAGGCCAGGCTTGGGGAGGGAGGTGATTCAGCTGCTCCCAGCACCCTTGGTCTCACATGCCCTCCTTCTCCAGTTGCTTCAGTGCACTGCCACCAAAAAGTGTGATGGGGGCCGGGGCAAACTGATGCCATAGTACCAGCTGAACCCATGGGCATCTCCAAATCCCACAAATATCCCGTCACCAAAGCAGGGGACATCCACAGGGCCCTCCTGGGTTAGGACCTTGCTTCAAAGATGCCCACAGCTGGCTTGCTCTGCGCACTCAGACAAACCAGTGTTTCTGGTGCTCTGGGGACTTGTAGCATTGGCTGAAGCAACCTGACCCATGGAGCCTGCTGTAGCCACAGCTCTGCATGTCCCTGGCCATACCTGAGCATCCCCTCCAAACCAGAGGCACCTGGAGCATCTGAGCCAGGTTTGAAAGTCCCACCACTCCCCACATTGGAAGGCTAGCATGCCATGGCATGAGGAGGAACAGCATGAGGCTGGGAGTTGGCATCTCACCCTAGGAGCCTTTCCCTGTTGCAGTTCTCAGTTTCCAGTGGCCCCAGCTGGCCAGGTCTCCCATGGTGCCAGGCATGGAGCCAGAGATTTACAATGGTCTGTAGTGGCCACAGCTAGTGGCTGCACCTGCAATGGGACCAGCTTGACCTGTGGTCACTCACTCAGGCCCACAGGGTGGTTTACTGGAAAGAAATACTACTGTTTATAGACTTTGGGGAAAGAGGGATTACATTATTCCCACTGTTCAGGTGTTCTGGTGTCTATGTTATGGGGTTTGGTTATTTTTTTCCTTTCCTTTTTTAAGACTGCGCAAATAGACTGTTTCAACTGAGCAAATATGATGGCCCTGAAAAAAAAAGTCATGCTGATCTCCAAGAGCAAGTAAACACGAATGGTAGCATTTCTGATGGACCAATGGAGACATTTCAAGCCTATCCCCTCATCAGACAGGGACAAGATGGTCCCTCAAGGAGAACCTTTGCTGTTTTGCAAAGTGGCTTTCCAGTGCCTTTGAAATGCCAAATCTGTGCTAGGGGCTATTTCTCCTTCTTTCTCCATGCATATTGCTTCAAGTGGTGGAGAAGGTGAGTCACAGGAGAGAAAGCGGAGAGACTGAAAAGGACTGAAAAAACACAGGCACTTGCAGTGGGTCAGGGGCTGCCGGACCCTAGGGTAGGCAATGCTAAGGCTATGGAAAGCTATGAAATCCAGACATTCCTCCTGCAGGGCTGATGTGAGCACACCAAGGGCCCCAGAGAGAAGTGATGGGCTGAGGAAATGGAAGGAAAAGTCTCCAACACAGGGTGTGCAGTGCTGCATGGGCAGGCAGAAAGCTCCTGAGGACAAGTAGCTGCCCCTGCAGACCTCGAAGTGGCTGGCCACGTTACACAGCCTGCTTCCCTCACCACAGCCAGGGTGCCCTTCCCATCACTGGCAATTGGAGCCATATGTGCACAGCACTGATTGAAACAAGCTGAAGTGCTTTGCTTTTGTGTTGCTGCTGGAAACAAGTGGGGTCCTGGCAAGCCCTTGGTTCTTCTAGCTGCCTGTGTGCTGGAGTGGCTGGGGATGCCAGGCACAGGAGCAGGCAGGACTCCAGTTCTGGCCCTTGCACCATGTCCAGAAGGTGGGGTTCTGGGATAGATATGCCCAAAATCAAAGGGGCATATTCTATGGGGCAATTCCTATGGGGGACAGTCAACTCCTAGTTATCTGTGCTTTGCATTGTCCTGTCTTTAAACCCAGCTCCCTCTTCTTTCAGCCATCCCTGTTGGCTATGTGCCTCACTGTGCTCCGCCATTGGCCTTGCCTTCACTTCTGGGCTTTGCATGGACTTTCTCATTGAACCCAGGAGCAACATATCCTGGTGACACTGGATTGCCTTTCTGGTGCAAAGCTCCCAAAACCATGCACTTCCACCAGGGCCAGATTTGCGCCCATGAAGGACAGTGCACTGGGAGACTCCACAGCCCCAGGCAACAAGGACCCCCACTGCATGTCTTGCATTTAAAACAAAAGGAGCATCTGTCTGTGGCAGTAGCCAAGAGAAGAATTGTTTCCCTATTCCATCCTCTCCCTTCTGCCAAACACCCAGCCTCAAGGCAAGAGATGCCAACTCCTGTGTCCCCAAGACAATGAGCACATGTGGTTGAGTAGGGTGGCTCTTTCAGCAGCAGAAACTGGAAGTGAAAAGATCTGACAGTTGTTATGATGGAGGAGTCATTAAGCAACAAGGCAGCCACCAAGACTGCGGGGACATGGTGCCTTGTGTGTGGGCTCCAGTAGTGCCCATGGCGTTCATGCATGTGTTGAAATGCAGTGACCCCTTCTGGTACCTGCTTCCTGAGGATGAATAGGGACAGCTGGTCAAGATCAGCCCTTCCAGCACACACACAGACTACCAAACCCTCCTTGAAAAGCTGCCATTGTGCTGGTGATGCACCCTCACAGTCCACCCTTTCTGAGGTGAATTTCTCCAAACCCCCATTGCTTGCAAGCAGATGACCCCTCAGCAGATTTTGCTCTGGTGAAGGTGCAATGACCAAGTCATGCTGAGACCTTCTTACACATGTCATTCCTACTGGGGGCAGTCAAATTCTTGTTATCTTTGAATTCCCTTGTCCTGTCTTTAAAGCCTGCTTCCTTTACACAGCAGCTCAGGCTTGCAACCGCGTGCCTTTCTGCCACGCATCCCCTTTTTTTCTCCTCCTCCTTCTCATCCTTATGTCTCATTCCACAGCCATGGGTTATTGTGCAATGAGCTGGTGGCAGCCACAGCATTTAACTGCATGGAAAATAGCAGAAGGAAAGTATTGGGTATATTTTTATCTTTTTTTCCCTGCAATTTTAACAGTGGGAAGAAAAAAAATGTTCCATGAGATTTAATGAAGTCTGGTTTCCTATGGATTTGTGTGCATAGTCCCTAAATTCCCCCTCTCCTGTGTCCTCCCAGGCATTCTGTCTGCCTGCCCACAGTAATCCCTGGCTCTCCCCAGGTCTCATACACATCTGGCAGGGCGCATGGCAGTACACACTGGGCTTGGCCAAGGAACCAGCCTCTACAAGTCCTGATGGCCTAAGCATTACACACAACACTGCACTGTAAGGTACTTCTAAGGCATCCTTTGCAGCTCTTACTTGGTTCAGGCACTGATTTTCACATCATTTATAGAATACTAGTATTCGTAATACTGCTGGTCCTCTATCAAAAGCCTGCCAGATGGACCAGAAAGCTCTCAAGGGGGGGGGCTGACCCCCAGAAAGCACCATCCCATCCACCTTATATACTGAAAAAACAGGCTAAAAGGAGCATTTTTGGACTCTGCATCCAAATTCACAGTATCTGTGGAGGTTTGCAAAACAAAGACTGAGAGCCCCTTGCCAAGGATGTGTAAAGGTAGCCTTTCCCCAAAAACCAGAGGTGCCTGCCGGTATCTGGAGCTTCCTGTGCCCAGCAAGAGCAGGCAGGCCAGGCGAGGTGCAGGACATGGCTCCAGCTATGTGTACTGAATGGGCTGGGACTAGGCTAACCCAGTGGGCAGACAGGCTAATGCTAAACTTGTATGAAAATGCACTCAAATTCAAAGGCTGGGAGCGTTTCATCCACTACCAAAAGATGACATCAACTGGACCAAAACTATAAACAAACACTCCAGTTTGCCAGAGCCATGGATAACTAACAGCTCCGTTTAATAGTCTGTTAAATTATCATCTGGAGTTTTACATGGTGTTACAATGGGGTTTTTTCATTGCTGTTGTCTAAACCT
Source organism: Psilopsiagon aymara (assembly GCA_024733675.1). Lineage (NCBI taxonomy): Eukaryota > Metazoa > Chordata > Aves > Psittaciformes > Psittacidae > Psilopsiagon > Psilopsiagon aymara. Next base: position 31,174 of record JANRGW010028711.1, read on the forward strand.
TTTTTTTTTCTTCTTTTCTTTTTTTTTTTTTAAAGTAATCTGGAAGAGTTTTGTGTTTCTTGTCACATGGCTATGCCACCCTAAAGCACCCTACTTTCAATCTACAGTAGTAAAACATCACATTAGAGTTTTAATAGAACATCAAGAAACATGAATTGTAGCCACCTTTGTAAAGAAAAGGACCAAACCATCTTTATATGTTAAATAACTCCACGACAAGTAAAAGGTAGTAATGCTATTACAGGGGTAGAGGTGCAGCAAAGAAAAGATAACAACCCAGAGGTTCATCGCAGGTGAATGATCGCCCATTAATTCAGAAATAAAACAAGAAGAGAGAGCAGGGGGGCCAGGGAGGTTGCAGAAACGGATGGAAAATGGTGTCTTCTCCAGCTTTTGAGTCTCCCAGGACTCATGGGAAGAACCAGGAGTCCAAGAGAGAAAATACAGTACAGACCAAACAATAGAACCCTGCAGCAGACATGGGTGGTGTCAACACTGCAGGGAAGGGCAAGCTGTGGGGTTTGCCCATGCTTGCTTTGGGTGGGCAAGCCCCATACAACACATCACACCAAAGCCAGGTCTGCGGCCATGGTGCAACCCCCTCCTCAGGTCTGGACACCCATGGTAGGCTGCTGGCATTTGTCCGAGATGGGCTCATGTGTTAGTTGGGGGATTCTGGCAAGAAAATTCAAGCTTGGGAAAAATTCTGACTTGCAAAGGCTTCACAAAGCCAGTGCCGCTGTGATGATGTCCTGTCAGATGTGCCACAACAGCAGGACCTGGCAGCACAGCAGGTGCAGGAGTGCTGCAGTGTTAACCAGATGGAGCACAGCCCCACATAGAGACTGCAGGTTACGTACAGGATGGGGATGCCAAGCGCTGTCCAACTGTGCAAGTATGCTGCCGAAGGACGTTGGGTGGTGGCTTTCCCCTCGCCCTCCAGGGTGGTCCATCTCGCAGCCATAGGGACGCTGTGGCAGAGGGAGTCTGGCCCAGCCAACTGATGATACTGCAGGGTTTTGGTTGACCATGTGAGGACTTTGAAATGTGAGCGCAGAAGTGAAACAGAAATATCTGAACAGTGCCAGCACAAATCTCAGGGCTGGACAAAAGGGTGACCTAGGCAGGTATGAATGCATGGGGTGTCCAGGGTTTTTCTGGCAGCACTGCAGCAAGTGCCTGGCAGGCTGCACCGCTCCCATCCCTGCTGCTGCACCTAGTGAGCAATAAAAGAGAAGAGTCTGCTACCCAAAGGAAAACAGTCTGCATTTCATATAAAGGCCATGTAAGCAGTATTACTTGGTGAGCAACCAGCTTGAGTCTGGGCCAGAGCAGCCTTCATCCAAGCACCCCCCTGAGGCATTGAGCAGAGGTGCCCTTTGCCCATCTCTGGTCAGCTGCTGAGCTGGAAGTTAAAAGTTGTCACAGCATCTGCTGGGAGAAGCAAAAAGATAAACCGAAGTGTCCTGGAGACTAAAAGGAGAAGGAGCAATGGCTCCGTACAGATGACATCTGCACATATACCTGTGCATGGAGATGGCATTGGTCTTGCTCTGAGCCCTAAGCCCCTGGCAGCATCAGGCACATCAAAATATAATGAGAAACACATGAAAAGAAGCCAAAAGGACCCAGGAGACTTCATTGCAAAGAGCAGGCATTTGCCTGATGACCCCTGCTAGACATTCATTACAGAAATGACACACCCAGGTAACAATGACTGCTGGTGCCTGCTTGCAGCAGCTCCCCCATCCAGGCTAGCTGACTCTGGAGGAGAGGTCTGCCCATGGAAGGAAGAGAAAAGCACTGCATGGTCCTGCAGGAAGATACTGAACTGCTGTTGAGCAATTACTGTGATGCACCGCTGCTGGCTGTGACCAGCTATGGACCACAGCTGCTTCCCTCTCAGCACCATACAAATATTCAAGCCATGTCTTTAGCAGGTAGAAGGAGGAATGAGGCAGAAAGTCACAAGAGACAGGGTGAAGACTTCTTCTGCCAGGACTGAAAAAATGAAAAGGAAATTTCTCTCTGAAAAGGCAACATAAAAATCCCTCTGCAGGGCTCCTGACTTGTCCAGATCCAAGGTGCATAGCTGGCAAGTGCAGAGATGCCTCTTCTGCAAACCAGGCTGGAAGCTAAAGCTAAAAGAAGCTGTTTGCTGCCTCTAACTCCATCAGTGGTAAAAGCGTGTTGGAGAACATTTTTCCCTGATCCAAGCCCAGTGTCCCAGGACAACCCCAGTTCTCCGGTTTGAAAAGAATCACTGGTGAGAGTTGCAGATGTGAGCCTGAAACAGGCAAACAGCACCCCCAGGAGCCTGCTTGCCATGCTATGTCACCAAGCCCTCTCTGGGACCTGGACCTCCAGGACCATCCTGCACCACTGTGGTGGGGTACGCTACACCCTGCTTCCCTCTCCATGCAAAGCCTGGGCTATGCCACAGTTACGGGGCAGCTGGTGCAGAAGGCAGCTCCATCTGTGCCATCTGACTGCCGATCTCTTGGCTGGAACTCTCCTGAGCAGTAGTTTGACATTGCTTCAAAGTCTTTATTGTAGTGGGTAAAAAAAAAAAATAAAATTGGAAGGTATTTTTAAAGTGACTTCCCAGGAATGTGATCCCACAGGAAGAAAGCTCACAATGTCCAGGTGACCACTGGCCCTGAGGACAAGACGCTTTTGCTCTGGAGGACTCTGCATCTTCGAGCAGATGTGAGCTTTAACCATGACAGAAGAGACTGAGAAGGGCTCACCAATGCTCCTCTCTCCTTACCCCAGCTGGTGACACCACATCAGCCCTGCCGTGCAATGGCAGCATCACTCAACTGGATCTCATACAGACCTCATGCTTTACAACTGCAAGAAAATCCCTGAACATCCCAATCCTCCTGGCCATCCAGCGGCTGTTTTGCTCAGCTATAACCATTAGCATTTCAACTTGACTTGCATGCTCTATCTCCATTTTCCCAATCCTGCATCCCTTGCTCTCCCATTCTGCCTGTGTCACTGTGTTTCTCCTTTGACCAATGTCCCCCACCCTCGGGAACGGTCTCCACAGCCAGAGCAGGGATGGGTGGAAGAACAAGGCTGTGCGCTCCCAACCTCCCCTCTCCACTGATGCTGAGGAACCTCTTGGCAAAATGAATTAAACAAAACCAAGAAAACTGGGTCCCACAAGACTTCTAACTAGAAAGGCTTCTGGCCAAGTTGAAGAAGAAATTAATACTGAGTCAGTCCTGTACAGAGCAGTTGGTTTCACTCCCTGGTCAAAATTTTTGCCTCCAGAAACATCAGTGACACCCTCCCCCCCATGGGTCCATGTATAAAACCCTCACAAATGCTTGTGGGAAGACCAGTGTGAGAGTGGGAGCCTGCAAGCCTCAGTAGTCCTTGTCACCATAGTCATTGTAAAGGACACTCAGTGTTTGCTCCTCGCACGTCTTCTTGAGGTCCCGGCTGAGCTCTGACCAGTCAAGCCCATACGGCTTGATCTCACTGTAGCGGCAGGCGAGGTACTTGAGGGATGAGCGCTGGAGACTGATCTTGGGCTCTTGGAGGAGGCCATTGCACCAGCTGCTGAGGTCCCCCAGCTGCGAGAGGATGAGGCCAGCCTTCCTGCAGTGAGGATGGGCAAGGGAAGATGCCAGTGGGGGATGGACAGTGAGGGCCAGTGGGGGTGATGGAGACACCACGGGGGGATGGTGGGAAGGGCAGGAGGAGCATATGAGGAGAGAAAACCAAAGACCATTAAGTACACTGCCAGAGCTCCTGGAAGGAGAAGTCACAACGCAAGAGTCGGGCAGCATGGACAGCAGCTTGAGTGGAGCCCGATACTGACAAGACAAGGAGGACAGCATGGCTGGGGGGACACACTAGCCCTGTGGCAGCACTGCAAGCCTAAATGCACATTAAAACGGCCCCTACTATGGTCAGAGATGCCCATGCCAACATGGTGGCATTGGACCTGCTGCACTGGTCTTGAGACTCACACTTCCCTGTTCTGCCCCTCCTTCTTCTTCCACCCTGTATCAACCCCATAACAAGACTTTAGTGAGGGGCAGTCACAGGTATAGCTAGGAACTCCCCAATATTCCTTGGGATGGACATCAATGACTGAAATGGCATCACCAGTCACCGCTGCAGTTACTGGACCCCAAATATAACAGGGTGGGAAAGTGGGAGCCAGTAGCACTTCAGACATGTGGAGAAATGCTAAAAGGTGTCAGGCATGACACGCGTGGCCAGCCCAGGGCAGTGTCATCATGTGTGTCCTCTCCATGAAGTGCTGTTTGGGAACTGTGCTGGTCACTCATGGCTTACTGTAGGACAGTGACATGGCAGGAAAGGCAGGGAAAAGGCAGGTGTGCTGGGAGCACTGTTCCCTTGTCAAAATACCATGCCTGACTTGTGGGGGTCATTACGGAAGGCTGAAAGTGAGATAAGAACTATCATCCTCATAAGATGGGAGTATCACAAGATATAAGTGCAACGACTGACACTCCTGGTAGATGACTTGTGATATTTAATAGCAGTTCAGAAAATGTTTCCCACAGGACAGCATGCAAACTAGAAGGAATATACTGAGGCACACAACATAGGTTTGATCCAAAAAGCTCTGAGAGAGCAAGAGATGTGGCAGACCTCTCCAGTTCTTTGTATGTGCATTTTCCATCTTCCAGTTGCAAAGAGCAAAACGAGGAAAGGCAGGCCATGGCAGTAGTGCTTCATAAAGAGCCATAACACAGCCAAGGAAGCCAGAAAAGAAGGTTGAATGACAAAGGGAGAGGAGGTCCAGGAAGAATCCACCTTCAGCAGAAGACTGACATGCAGCACCCCCAGGGCAACACAGCCTCAGCATGAGCTTGTTCTGACAGCGAGAAAGTGCAAAGTTACCAACCCCTCATGCTGGACGAGATACTGGAAGGGTGCAAAGGATCCTGGCCAAATATGACCTAAATTGTGTTCTCTCCTTTTCACGTTCTTCCTCTTAAAATTGTGCTTTTAACACCTTCATTAAGAAAAATGGTTTGTTAAGATAAAACATGTTATGTTCATTTTAAACCTGTCTAACACTTTGGGTTTTGTCCAGGGAATCTGGCAAATCTGGAGGTAATGAATTCAGATCAAGTGCCTTGAAGGTGAGCACCACATGTGCATGGAAACCAAGACAAAATTTTAAGTGTCTCAGGAGCTGGAATAAGTTCCCTAGCCAGCTTCAAGTTCAGTTGGTGGGTTAGCACAGGCAGAGAAGATACATCCCCTTGGTAGCTTTAACTCAGCATCTGTTCAGCACACAACAGGCAGTGGAGGCACAGGTCATGATGCTAGGGAAAACACATTCTTAAAACTCATTGTCACATTCCTACTTGGATAAGCAGGAGTTGTGTGTGGAGAGGATGGCTGTGTTGTGGCTGATTGGACAGCTCAAGACTACTTGTACCAAGCACAGAGGAACTTCCACATCCCCTCCAAACCTTTCTCTAGGCCAGGGGAACCATAGCAGAGCTGCTTGGAGAAGAATTAATTTACCCCAGGCTCAGACAGAGACAAGCTTGGCTTTCCCAGAGAGGGAACCCTCAAGACATCCATTGTGGATGTGGATGTGGCTGCAGCTCAAAGGGGCAAGTCTGAAGCCATCAATACGTTGTCCAGCTCTGCAGCCACATGACACGTGAAGCCCCAGCTCTCACTTCCAGATCACAGCAGAGAGGTGAAGATGCTTAGCACAGTGTTGACTCCACAGATAGCCACCCAAGATGCCCAGGTCTTCCAGCTGTGAGAGGGTAGGTGGCCTCTCACTTGTCCTGATCCCTGCATACAGACACCTGGACAAGGTGCTGGGACTGCTTCTCTTCCTCCAGCATCACATGTACTCTCACAGGAATGTTGAATGTGATCCCACAGATTTTGGCTCAAAGCCCATAGACACCACCACACTTCACCAGGCTTTGCATCAAATCCTATTTCCACTTATTACTTGCTAGAAAACGACTCGGCTTTCCCTCCATTTCTTCTTGTGCCAAGTCCAGGGCTTTCTCCAGCCCTTCTTGGCCTGGGAGAGAGCTCTCTCTTTTTTAAACCCAGCAAGTTATCTGCACACACCCTCACTTCCTTCGTTCCAGCAGCCAGCGTCTCCAAGAAGGAAGGCGAGCACACTCCAAACAAGCAAAGCCAGAAGGCAGCATGGCCACGTGGAGGAGGAGGGACGTGGTAAAGTCATTCATGTGGGTCCACATTCAGGATTTCAAAGGAGCATCAGCAACAGTCAAACAAACACCCTGTCTGCTGGCTAAATAATGTCATCTGCAAGTGATTTGTCCTGTCACCACCAGTCTGGATGCTTCGCCCTCGCAGACGATCAAACAGGAGATCTGCTTTCCAAGATTTGTCATCACCAGAACCCATTGCAGCTGCCTAAATGTCTCTTCCCAAGTAGTGCAAGCTGCAAACACTTCATCAGCAACTTGCGTCATCCCATCCTAAGCACTCCAGAATTTCCAGAGGTTGGAATTAACCCTCTGGCTCGTCGATTCACACAGCAAAGTTAACATCTGGGTGATTCAGTGGCATTTTTGGCTCCTCCATGTCAATACACATCTGCCTTGTGGGGCTTCAGAAGGCAGCTTCCACCCTATATTCTGTATGGTCCTTGGTCTCCTCACTGAGGCAGTCAGCAGCTATGGTAATGCTCAGCCACAGTGATGGCAGTGGCTATGTGATGACTCCAATCTGTCACATAAAGAATTTTATGTGCTCCTCATAAAAACCCATCACAAGAGATGTCAGATGTCCTTTGCAAACCGGGGCTGGATTTCACATCTGGAAATTGAGAAAGTGCAGCATCACCACAGCTGGGCCCAAAACAAAGGTGAGACGAAAGTCCAAGCCTGATGATCCCACTCAGTGTCATCGGAATGAAGCAGCCCTAGGCAGGGGAGCTGGTGGGAGCCTCAGCCTTAACAAGACTCCAAGTGCAGGGATGTTGCTACTGAGCTTTGAGGGCGTGCCTCAAAGAGTTCACGTTTCTTAGAACATAAATGGGAAAAGGAGGGATCCCATCTTTTCCCCAAGGAGTGTAGGATCTCAGGAGTTTCCTACCAAAGCTGAACTAGCAGATATGCCTAAGACACTAAGTGCATGACAGCCACCAGCTATCTGTTGTGTCTTTCTGACCAAGTACCAGAAGGTTGAGGACAGAGAAGGTATGTGGAGGATCTCCAGTCCTCTGCTAGAAATCCACAAGTGATCACCTGGAGAAACAGGGCTGGAAGACAGCTACTGGTGAGACCAGCAAAAGATGTGGAGCAGGGGGTAAGGTGGAGGCCATACATTTCATAGATAGGAGCTGATGCTGACATACACTTGAAGTAGTCCTGATTACTTCAATTAGGATGGGCTCAAGGATCTGGGTCTTTGGATGCAGATGCTGTGAAACACCACTGCAGCCCACACAATCTTGCAATGAGCTTGTTAAACCAACTGGAAACATCCACATCACTAGGAAACCATGCAGACAAAAGCAGATGTCAAAGGATAAGGGACGAAGTGAACATCTGGCTGTCTCTGCAAGTCCAGGGCATGAGGCAACCCATCCCCAGGCAACTGGAGGGACTGCAGTGAACTGGAGGAGCTCAGGGAGAGAACATGGTTCTCAGTTAGGCATGAAGGGACGTTTTCAGGCAGGAAGAGATCAGGGCCACCTCCTCCAAAACCTACTGTGGCAGCTCAGCACTGCCTGGGCACCAAAACACTCATGTCCCTGAGATCATCCCACACAACCAGACATGGATCAAAAGCAAGGGAACGCATGCAATTCAGACCCAAGGTCAATCTCCTGCCTGCTTTGGACCACAACTGACTATGAGTCAATTGCACCAATGCCCAGGGCCCTTCTCTAGCACACTCCAACCACACTCAACTATGCAATATTTTTCTAAGATTTTCCCCATTTTTGCATATAGCAGCAGCTACTGAGGGAAGAAGAGAATCTTTTCCCATTCCCACCCTGCATAACATGAAAAAACTAGGAAAAACTCGAGAGACAGTACAGGACTAGTGGGATGGTCAAGGATGATGGGTTGACAATGGTCTACTGCCTTCCAACTTGCCTTGTGTTTATGGTTCTTCCAAGGAGATGGCTGGACCCCAAATGTATGCACAGCATCCAACAAAACAGGAACACCACTGTGAGATTCTAAACTCTAGCATCAAATTCATGAGATTTGCCAGAGTCACCCTCCTGTAGATGTAGTCACCAATATCTACGAGGGATAAGCCTGTTGGTAGGCAAGCCTCCCTGCCTATCTAACCCAGCTTCTAAGCCTACCTGGGCCCCAGCTCATCTTCACAGCGCCAGGTGAACTCCCCAAAGCTCTCGTAGTGCTGGTTGTAGTGGTAAAGGACTCTGTGCAGGCTAGGGGAACCCAGGTCCAGCAGGGTGTTGTAGGCTGTTTGTTGCTCCTTTCCACTGGTGTAGCCATTGAAGAGATTGTAGATCTTGTCTGCTATTTCTGCACAGAAGTATAAAGGTATTCAGTAGGCTGCAAGGAATGCCATGAATAAAGCCTGACAGACTAAAGCTCAGTTCTAGAGCCAAGACCAAAGACAAGATTAGTCCTCTAAGTTATGATTAGTTATACCCAGAAAAAGTCCCAGTGGAGGAGCAACAGAGTAGGTGATATTCCCCAGACTCAGTCCAGGTTAGGTTCCCTTAGTTCAGTCCAATTAAGAAAATAAACATGTGGTGTCATCAGGCACTGTTAGTGAATGAAATACCATTTAGTTCTAAGCAGGCGCGCAACTGGAATTTCTTGAGCGCAACCACCACCTACACTACCAGTTGCTTTCTGGGCAGGGCAGGCAGGTTGCCTTGGCTATTTTGGTATGGGCTGTGTGCCTGCCGCTCCACCCATCCTCCCATTCTCCAGAAGCACAGAGTGCCTCTGCATTTGCAGAGAGGATGTGTGCCTCCTGCCAGCTCTGCACCAACTCTGAATACCACATGGCAGCACCTGGGCCACCGCGGGTGAAGGAGATGTTACAGCCCAGACGCAAGATGTGCATAGGGAATTGCTGAAAGGGGGAACCCCCTGTTGCTGGTCCCAAGTCCAGCAATTTCCCTCCATCTCACCTTGAGCTTTCACATCATCTACCACAGGGCAGGGGGTCTTGACCGTCACATCACTGGACCTGGAGCGTCTTCCTGTGTTATCAACTCCCCAGAGTGTGAACCTGGCAGAAAAGGAAAAAAGGTGAAGCTCTGGACTCCCAGGACCTGCTGCAATGGGCATGGCGCAGGGGAGGCAACTCACATGTAGGTGGTGTCAGGCTCCAGGCAGCGAATGATGAGGGAGATGGTGGAGGACAGCCTGTCAGGCACTTGGGCCGGCATGGCGCAGGGTGACTTGGCACCAGAGATGATATCATCCACAAAGCTCAGCACAGTCTCTAGGGAGAGAGGGGAGGATGTGCTGTGGGTGATGACAAACGTGTTCCCAGGGCTGCGGAGAGCTGCTGAGGTCTGGGCCTGCTAATACGCTGCCTGCTCCTGAGGGGTACCAAGGCTCATGCATGAGATTGGTGCAGAGATGGACCTGTTGCTTGTCTAGCAAGGCTCATCACCATGGCACGGAGCTGCCACTTGTGCATCATGGTGGGCAGGAGATGGGCTGCTTTCTTTTTCACAGGATACTCAATATGTTCCCACTTGGAAAGAGGGAGACAGAGGCTCTCCTCCAACATCTCCATCCCACTCTCCTCCAAGAGAAACAGTGGAGTCCCCACTCACCTGTCTCTACCTTGGAGTGATCCATTCTGTCAGTGACTTTCTCTTGACGGAGGAGGTAGTCGACGATTTGCACCCCGATGGGGGGCTCCGAGTGCCCCCATTCCAGCACCACCAGTGTGCTGCTGGGCTCATGAACAGTGGAGAGCCGCAGGCTGGGGGGCAATGTCAGCTGGTCAGATTCTTGGGAAGACAAGGCCTGCCACCCAGCCATGCTCGTCCTCACCCATGTCTATCACCACCTTGCTGCTCCTCTGTGCCTTAAAAAGGCAGCAAAACCATCAGGTTGAGGCACAGAGTATGGGAGAGATCCTGAGGACAGCCTCTCCAAGCAGCTGATGCACAAAGCAGTGTATTTGCTACTGCCACTCACTGCTGTGCAGACCACATGCAAATGTACCAGAAATCAGTTGGTTTCTGTAAGACAGTATGTAGGGACTGGTTTTGCATTACTTTTCTTCAATGGTTTCAAAGTTATAATCATGGGAGAGAGCAACCTCAGGAGAGAAGCCCCCCTTCTACTCCCAGCTCTACACACTCGGGTCTAAAGGGCTCCTTCTTTGGCAATGGATGGACCAGGATGGACCTAAAATCAGTCCTCAGCTGAATTTAGAAAGGATACCGCATCTCTGCACCCTCTGCCTGATTTCCAGGTCCCTTACCCATTTACAAACTTGTTCCATAACACCACCACAGCCCCACCAAGTCCTGCCACCATGCCATTAGCCATCACCTTCTCCTCCCAGACCCATCACACCCAGAGACCAGGCTGGGCACCTATGGAGACCTACATGGGATGTGGAAGAGGCGCGCAGGTGGGCAGCCCGTCAGCCCCAAAGGCACTTGAGTCACAGCGGCACCAGTCCTCAATGACGTCCCCACTGCCCGAGCACCACAGCAAGCTCATGGTGGCCTCCTGCAAGAGCTGAGAGAAGAAGGGGGTAAGCACTGGGCAGATGAGGTCTTATCCTACCACCAATCAAGTCAGCGCTCATACATCCCTCGGTGGGTTCAGCATGGTCTGCCCATGCTGGGTAGCAGGGCTGGCCAGTGGACAAGGTCTGCCACAGCTTGACACGATGATACCAGGGTAAGCTGCCCGTAAAGATCATTTTGATGCTGTCCTGCCACCTCCCCATGCCCATACCACCACCCCAGCCAATGGCTTCTCACCCGTTGTGTCTGATTGTTGGTGACCAGCTCGTAGATGGGGGCTGCTTTGGTGACCTCCAGCAGGATGGGTTCGGCCAGCACGTCAGGACTGGAAGTGACATGGCAGAGTGGGCAGGAGGAGGGGCAGCGCCCGCGGCTCTGGCACTCCATCCGCACACCGGCTGCCATGCGCTTGGTGCCTGACTCGGACAGACTGGCGATGTACTCGGGGAAGGTGAGCACCTTGGGGTCCCGCTCACGCTCCTCCGACTCATCCGAGGGGGAGTTTCCTGGGGAAGGAGGAAAAGAGGGAATCCCAGGTGGGCTCCAAGCCATCAGTAAGGGGATGCAAGGGGGCCAGTGCCCTGCTTTCCACCCAGGAGAGAGGCAGTGCTACCCAGAGACCCTCCTGTGTTCTTACAGGGTCCTCAATTCCTCTGTAGTGATGAAGTGCTCACTGGTCTTCAGAAGAGCAGTCAGGACTGAAAGACCACCCTGGACTCTACCATCAGGTTCTTTTGTCTCCCTGTGCCTCAGTTTCCCTAGCCCAAGCTCTTTGCCTGGCACTGGGACAAACCACCCTTGCAGCAGGTCCCCACAGGAAGGAGCCTCCTTCATGTTGCTGGAGATTAATGAAGGATCTGCTTGGGCACCTTCACCCCTCGCTGATGCCCCACCAAAGCCCCTTACCAAACCACTCCACTGCAAAAGCCCTCCTGGCCCCAGAGCTGACTTTTTCACTCAACTCACTCAGTTCACAAGGTCTTCCACCAAAGCTAATGTGACAGACCAGAAGATGAGACCAGAGAGGATGAGTGTCAGTCCAGAGTGCTGACTCAGTGGCTCCCTCCCATCTCAAGGATGTGCAGCCAGCAGCACTAAAGATCTCAAATTGATCAGGGAAGACTTGCCAGTGTCTCAAGACACCCAGGAAGCTCCTGAGGTGGCTACAAAGCCACCAAGCCCCTCTCCAGCCCCACCATCCCTCCTGCACTCAGTCCCTATGCAGGAAAAGGGACATTGAAAGCAGTTCCCTTTCAGGACATGTCTCTAGCCTGCCTCCTCTTTGCACTGTCATGGGGCATGAAAGAGGTAGACAAAGTTGCAGTTGAGAAAGGAAATAGGGTCTCTCCCTAAGGGCTTAGCATACAAAGCATCATCTTGAAGTGAAAGAAAATGGTGACATGACAAGGAGAGGTGCTGTGCTTGACCTCGTGCTCACCAACAGGGAAGGGCTGGTTGGAAATGTGATGCTCCAGGGCAGCCTTGATTGCAGGGATCATGAGATGACTGAATTCGAGAGCCTCAGGACAGTGAGAAGAGCGCGCAGCAAGCTCACTGCCCTGGACGTCAAGAGAGCAGACTTTGGCCTCTTCAGGAATCTGCTCAGTAAGGTTCCACGGGATACAGCCCTAGAGGGGAGGGGGGCCCAAGACTCTTGGTTGATATTCAAGGATCACCTGCTGCATGCTCAGGAGTGTTGCATCCCAACAAGAAGGAAGTGCAGCAGGA
>JANRGW010028716.1:0-26376 GCA_024733675.1 Psilopsiagon aymara
GGAAGGTGTCCCTGCCCGTGGCAGGGGTTGGAGCTGGAGGAGCTTTAAGGTCCCTTCCAACCCAAACCAGTCTGGGATTCTACAACTGTCACCCACCAAGAGGTTTTGGCCATGGGGATGGCTGCCCCGGTAGACAGTGACAGATCCACCAGACAGATGTGCTTCATCCTCCACCCCAAGGGCTGCCCAATGCAACAGCATCTGGGTTCAGCTCCATCCCCATCCCAGCGCTGCTGCCAAGGTGTCCATGGGTTCACACTGAGCAATTCCTTTTTGTTTCTCCCAGTTTCCCTCCCAGACTTGGAGTTACATTTGTCACACTCCGTATCCCCTCACTTAGTGCATGCAAATTATGTTAAATATTTCATTCATTAAATGGCTCAGGTTATTACTGAATCGTACCTTAAGCTCTTCAGAAAGTTAATTCTTCTCGCACTTCATCACTGATGCGAAATAACCAACTTAAACGAGTACTTTCCAGCCTGTGCCAGACAGAACTTCTATTAGAAACCCCATCCCTTTCAGAGTTACTGTTTTAAGCACTTCTGTGACTTAAACTGTCCAGAGGGAATGATTTTGTTCTGTTGCTAAATCTCATTTCACTCCCGGTGTGGAGGAGCCCAACAACCTGCCGAGGACCCAACCATAAATCCACTGGGAGAGAGCAGCGCTTTGAAAGCTATTTTCTAAACAGCTAAGGGAGAAGAGGAAGGCACAAGGGCTCGAGAGCTTTTTGTACTCCTGTAACTCACAGGTAGCTTTGCTCTTTGAAAGGAAATAGCTCCTGCAATAGCCCCTAATGTGCCACGAGTCCTTCGGGAGTTTCGTAAGAGTAATTTGGAGTGGCAGGATCGGCAAGCGGGCAGGAGGAATGAGAGGGAAAGGTGCAATTACAGGGGCAGCTCCAGCTATTTCCAGCCTCTTGGAAAGCCAAGGAAGCAGCGTCCTCGTCAGCGAGGACAAGGTCATCACCAGCTCTAATTAAGGGACCAGGTCCTGGCTAACACACCGGCACAGTCTGGCAGCTCCCGGCCCCATGGACCATTGCACGGATCACCTTTCCCGGGGTGAAGGCAGGATAAAACACACTCTGATGCGCGCTCGGGGGATGGCGACGCAGGAGTGCTCTGCACCGCTGCCTCCTCCCACCATCGCTTTCCCGTTCGCACGCTATGGGTAGCTCCAAGGGAAAACAGACCTGGCTTCAACCCATCTTTTAACTGCCATGTGGCAGCTACATCTGTACGAACTCCCAGCCTCAGGGGAGATAGAGCTGGTTAAAAATTCAAGCTGGAACAGCACACAGACACCTACTGAAGTCCATGGCCAGTGACCCATGGAAAGGCAGCTCCATCCAGCATGGGATGGAGGTTTACAGCCTCTGCCACTCACAGCAGACACCACAACAGCCCTGCAACATCCATCTCAGCTGGGAAAAACCTCTCTGTTTTCAATGGAAATATGCAAACCAGGCTCTGCACTGTAAATCTTCCTTCCCGGCGCTAAGGAGATAAGTAGGACCTATTAACCTCCCATGTTATTTCCAACTTCATTACTGGAGCTGACACAACGAGAGCACATGGTGACGGCTCTTTTTGGCAGAGTGCATGTAAATCGCTTTCTCAAAGGAAATTACTTCTCTGGGCTGAATGTTATTAATCTAAGTTCTCCCTTAGTCAGATTGTTGCCTGTAATAAATATGGAACAGGTTGCTATGCTCATCTCTGAGGGCATCCCAAGCCAGCTGCAGGTTTCCCCCCATGTGAAACCTTTATGCTCTGTGAGACCATCCTTCTCCCAAGGATGGGGACTGTCCACACCGGTACCACCCTGTGCTTGAGAGCCCCATGTCTGCATCATGAAATTGTATTTCCATGGCGTGCAGTGCTTCAGCAGCAAAACTGCACGAGGAGCAAGCCAGGGCAGGTAAGCCTGGGGAAGAGCCACAAGGCATGTCCTTAACCTGCACCACGATGTGGTGGCCTTCCATAGCACCACCTTCCACGGCTGGTGCACCACTTGTGGCAGCGCTGGTACCATTAAAGCAGCACAACGTCCAAGGTTGAAGAGTTTATGCTCTTTCCCAGTGGATAAACACTGGCATCCTCCTCATAGAACTAAAAAAATCCCAGGGTTTAAGCACTAACAGACCTGACAACCCCATAAAAACCACATCGAAACCCAACCTGAACGTTGCCAAAGATGTGGCTAGAAAACAGAAATTTCACGACTTAAATTCTTGGAGGAACTATAAATTACGGGGATTCTATCTGTGCTTTATGCCTCTGTTTCATTGCGAACCAGCTTAACACCAATAAAGATTTTCACTGAAAGTACTCACAAAACACCGGGGGTTTCCCATCTTTCCCACAAAGGGCACACAATCCCTGCTGCTCCAGCACCGCAGGGCGAGGGCGCACACCTCTGGCATGCTCCAAGGCACGGAGCGGCTTTGGAGCACAGTAAATCCAGTGGCACAGAAAGCCCTTCTCCTCGTCTGTTAGCCAGCTGAGCATGGAAATGTTAATGAAGGCAGCAGAAACCATCTACGGGAAGCTCACCATTAAGCTTTCCTTCACATCCCACAGCCCTGCCCACACACAGCCCCTTGTGCATCAGCCTTTCCACCCAATCACAGCCAGAACTGCCATGATCCATCCAGCCACCCTCATCTGGTGGCCCTGATGGGGGAAATCACTGTCATCCCATTAACTTTTATTACATGTATTCCTAACTGAAGATAAATGCAGAGGGATTTTCAGGGTGTATCTACTCCCCTAAATGAGCATTCTTTACACACAGCATGCTGGCAAACAGCCTTGAAGTCAGGCAATACCAATGGCAGCTTCCTCTATTGAAACATCTCCATTTTGGAGGTGGCTCCCAAAACTCCTGACTCACAGGGAACAGGCACCTTTCTGCTGCTCCAAGCAAGCCTTTAGACGCTGCTGGAGGCCCTACCCCAGGGGACAGGGAGCTGCTGAACCGGACCAGCACCCCATGGATGTCAAAGCATACAGGTCCACTCTCCCATTGGAAAACCAGCAGTTTTCCTTAAGTCTTCTGCTTATCACCAAGATTATCTTGATGTCCTTCCACCTCCCGACCATACCACTGTGCATACTGCGTTATCAGGGCTGTCCTTCCCTTGCACCTACTCTACATTTAGTGTAAATAAATGCATTTTGTAGGGTCGTGCTGGCTGCTGTCAAGGTGAACATGGACACATGGCATTTGGGCAGCCAAACTCCGGGTTGCATGCACTGGAGGCTCAGCATCGCCACAGGAAGCAGAACAACGCTCAGCACCGTGGCTGGCAGAGGGGTTGGAGGCCGAATGTACCATTGTGTGGTTGGAGGCACCAGCCAGAGATGCTTCCACCTCTGGAGCGCAACACTTGAGATACCACAGGCTCCTGCAGCAGCTCCCCATAGCGACCCCAGAGCATCTCACCATCCTTTTCCCATGAAGCCTGATGGCTGCTGAGGTGTTGCTGATTCTCAGATGTGTCATTCTCAAGCCACGAATACCATGGAGGGGAGGCAGGAGCGGCGCAGACCCTGCCCCAGTGCAACCCCCAGCGGAGGACCAGCAGCATCCCTGACAGAAGACACATATTCCTCTTGGCAGAGAAGTGAGGGAAAAGACCGCCGGATAAAAGGCAGGCATGTGCACAAAACGCTGCTTCCCCACCACAGCCGTGTGATTTTTAATTTTCCCCTAATTTCAGGACTGCAGCACTGATATAAAAATCCCTATAAGTGTTTTAGGGAGATGGTAATGGTCCTATACTAAAATAATTCAACCAACACTATAATTTTAGTACCACTATCAAAATGAAATAATGGCTGTTTACTATGTTACACCTTTCAAATGACCTTCATTTGAATACAAATTGTGGCTCCAAACTCTAAAAGCTGCTCCATTTCAGGAGGCAGCAAATTGAGGATGTTTACCCGGGTTCACTCTGCCAGCAGCTTCCTCATCATCCCCACGGAGCCTCAATGGCTTGAGGGGGGGATTTTCTTTCTCTTAAGATGCTTCAAGGACCCACATGGATCCAACCGGAGCCCAGGCAGGACAAACCCTCTGCTCCAATGGGAATCACACTTCCTGCGTTATCCGGAACTACTCGTTATCAGTGAGCCCTGTCTGCTCACGTCTTGGAAGATGGATGAGGATTACCCTGCTGTTAATCAAGTACCCAGCCCAGGATGGGTCCGACCTCAACCTGTGCCTATGGGAACACCTTGATGTGAGGCACAGGCTCTGCAACCAGCAGGATGCTGCAGAAGGAATTTAGCTATGAAGTGCCAGTATTCCCTCAGCCGCCTGTGGAACACGAGCCGAGCAGCAGCGCTTTCTCTCCAATAATGAATTTTTGCCCTTTCATCAACATTAGTCAGAACAAGCTCCGAAGTAGGAAGTCCCACTTGGTGCCAGGAATATAAAAGAAAACATTGACATGAGGGGCAATAAGCAAACCCAAGCAATGTGCCCAGCTGCAAAGCAGCACAAGCTGAGAGCAGCCAAACCTTAACCCTTCCAGCGTCACTCCTAAGCAGGAAAAAGGATGTATCATTAAGACAGAAGCTGCTTTAGAAGGCACCAGAAAGCATGTTACAAACTCCCCTCCTGCAGAGACACTGATGGGCAATGGTCCCCAAGGATGCTCCTCCCTCAGCAGGTTGGGGCATTCACCTTTCCCTGTCTCCCAAACAGGAAAACACTCAGAAAACCTCATTTAAGACAATTCAGGCTTCAGGCCAAGCAGCTGCGGGGCTGTTGGTGCCTTCACAATGTAAGCGCCACAAGGGAAAATCCCCACGCTCCCAAAACACGGAATATCTGTAAACATTCCCCCTCCAACACACCTACGTGTGATTACTCACAACCAGCGAGGAGGAGGAAGAAAAGCCCACTTCTTGTTTTCAATTCGCTCCTCTGCATAAAAGCTACTGCAAGAGAAGCAAGGCAAGGGGGAGACCCCATGCGAGGGGAACACTCTCAGCAGCATCAGCCCCATTTTGGGGTGGAAAACAGGGAAAGCCCTCCTGTAAAGAGCAGCCTCTGCCTTTCCCCAGAGCCTTTTTGGGGAGTGAGGGTAAGGCCAGTGATGGATGCTCCAGCCGGAGATCCTGAGTCAAGGCTGGTCTCCTTCATGGTGACATTGTGGAGAAACAAACGGGGTTTAAACAATAGGTGTTGTATAAAACATCTGAAAACAAAGACAAATTAGTCATTAAAAATTAATTTTGGGAAATTAGCATCTTGCTAATAGGTGCTGTTATGGCTTTGCACATTCCTTCCCAGGAAGGAGGGAGGAAAGGGGTTTAACACACGTTTTAACACACCTTTTATTGCATCTCATCAAAAACTGAAGAGACAAATGCCCTCAGAAGCCAAGCTCCTGCACTCACACCCCCACCACCCCACTGTAGCTGCGCTTGCCATGGGCACCCGTGGATGGAAAAGCCCCTGTACTGCGGGATGCTTCCACCTCCCCACACGCCGCATCCCCGTCCCCCAGCTCGCGATGTTTCAGCATGGGTCAGTCTCATTCCCTGTTACAGGCCGGGATTTCTGGAGAGTCAGGGTCTGCTCCTGCAGGGTCTCCAGTGCCAGCTCCCCCCAGCGCTCCACCGGCAGCTCTCAGCCGGTTTCCAACACGACACAGGAGAAGGGAGGGCAGCTCCCCCTGCCCGAACACCACTGGTGCTCCATCAGTTACCCCAAACTCCATGAAACCCCGGAAGCTCTCTGCACACAGGACAGCAGTGCTCCCAAGAAGCTGGGAAGGCACCTTCCCACCTAACAAGGGACGAGACCCTGACTATGAGGCAGGAAACATAAAGATA
This sequence comes from Psilopsiagon aymara, assembly GCA_024733675.1. Taxonomy (NCBI): domain Eukaryota; kingdom Metazoa; phylum Chordata; class Aves; order Psittaciformes; family Psittacidae; genus Psilopsiagon; species Psilopsiagon aymara. The sequence continues at coordinate 5,859 of JANRGW010028716.1, forward strand.
CAGGAGGAGAATAGAGCAGATCCATGCCCTGCTTCTCCCACCCATCATTCCCACATTCCCCAATGGGCAAATGCCAGGGCCGGACCCATCCCCCTGCAACACATCCAGGCTCAGAGCATGGCCCATTGGGTGCAGGCAGCAAAAACCAGACAGCACCAAACAACACGACTGGGGCAAGTGAACACCTGCAACCCTCTTCTGAACCCCCCACCCCGAAACCACAATGCCCTGGGATGCTCCGGCGTTATCTTTGCTCCCTTGACAGCGAGGACTACATCAAAATACTCAAGGTCAAGAGACCAGCATGGTTCGAGGCAATCTGCACCTCTTAAAACAGTGACAAATAAGTGATTTAATTTTAATGAGCTTTTTTGCATCTCCAATCTAATTACAGCATTATCAAGTACTGCTCCGAACTGCAGGTGGCTTCTCATTACTGGGGGTAAGGCTGTCACGAGCATTTTTCATGAATACTAAAATCCATTTCATTTCACTACCTGCTCCAAAACTCAGAGTGATGCCCTGGCCCCCAAAACCCCAGATTTGGGGGGGAACCACTAAAAACCCCATTTTCCAACCAACCGCTCCACTTTTGAATGTGGGTTTTACTGCAGCAAATGGAAAGCAGCACCCACCCAGCACAGCCCCACGCACCCATCAGCTCCTTCAGCTGAAGCCCCAAGGAAAACTCCCTCATCCATCAGAAAGTACAAGTTTTGGTGTGTGAGATGCTCCTACCAGGCAAAACCTCCCCCAAAAGCAAACATCTCCCTGTTCTGCACACTGTGAAAGAGCAGTTAAGAAACCACCTCTCTTCCAGACTGCTTCTAAGGTTTGCTTTCAATTTTACATTGTTTTCCATCACTAAAAGCAGAGGAAGTGCCTCAGTGCCAAAGCGCTTTCACAACATCAAAATACTTCAGTTTGAATTCTTAAGCTTTGCAAAACCTCCTATTTTTTCTGATGGTTTCTGATCTATTCCTTTGCCCACCTCTGCCCAGCAGTTATCGTCTCCTCTATGTGGTTCATGTCCAAAAGCTTCCTTCCTCGGCTGTTACTCAGAAGCCATTGAGGATCAGATGGTTTAAGTCTCCCTCAAAACCTTTCTTCCAAGGAATAACAAAGCCTTAGCAGCAACTGTCCTTCTTTCAAAGCACAGATGTGGAGGACCCCACTCCTCAGCATCCCTTGGGAGCAGCCCCTGCTGAGCCACAGGAATGCAGACAAGAAGGAACCCGGAGGACTGAGGATCCCTCACCCACAAGCTCCCTTTTAAACACACGCTAGTTAAAACCTGGAGTTAATGGGGCCTTTCCAAAGGCCTTTCTAGAAAGCTCTGTGGGCTGCTGACAGCAGCAAGGAATTTGCCCCCATCCACCTACACAGTGGTCCTGTGCTCCCGAGAATGGAGAAACACTTCCTACCTCAACAATTTCCACAGATACAACACTCCATCACCCAGGAATCACAGAGCACAACACTGACCCATGGCACTACTGACACCAACCAGCATCCTATAGCGGAGCACCAATGCCAGCCAACAGGCAGCCCAGCCCACCCTCCAAATCACCTATTTTCATCCCAAAACAGCCCCAACAGGAGCACTCAACAGCATCCAGGGAGCTGCAGGGGGAACACAAGGGGTGCACCAGGACTACAGGGATGCTCCAGCCAAGGGAATGAGGCCCAGCCAGGGCTGGACTTGGCCGGTTCCACGCATCCCTCAGCCTCGTCAGCTCCACGGGCTGCAGCTGGGAGAGGCCATGGGCAGCAGCACCTGAGCTCCCCCTCCACACGGGCCAGGCATGTATGTGTGTGTGTGACTTACGTACACGATAAATACTACGGCTCCCCAGTGCCATGCATGGCATGTCATACACAGGAAAAGCCAACACTGGAAGAGCTGTGGCTGAAGGGAGAGTGAGCAGAGCCTGCGCTGCAGCAAGGGCACATCTGTCCCCCTGACCTTGCTGCAAACCGCAGTGCCTTGGAGATGCCTCTCCCCAGCAGCCAGTTACCGCATGGTCTTTACTGATGGCATCTGCCTCTGCGCAGTAAGGGTGGGTGCTGCCCTGCACCTCTGGCTTTGGCCTTGGGGATAGCGTACTTCCTTATGGAGCTTCCTCATGGGAAGTCCAGGGATGAGGCAGCGAAGGCGAGGGTACCACTGACCCCTATCTTCCCAGCTCCCCCACCCAGGTTACATGGGGGGATCTGTCCCCTTCTCCAAACACAATGACTTTAAACTATAGCGTGTGCCAGCAGCTGCAGCATTGAGACTGGGGCAGCAGAGACGTGGCCCTGAATGATAATGAAATACATCTCCATCATCTGCCATCGCGTACTGCAGGTGCCAGTGCAACGGATCCGAGCTCGACTCTTCGGTCAGCTGGCAGCAAACACCTTCTAAAGCCACATCCTGGGGGATGAACTCGGAGCCACTTGGCCTTGCAGAGGAGGAGCTGCCTCCGACATGCTGAGGGGTACCTTAGCCCTGATTGCTTTCATGATGCTCTTGTGAGTTTGGTGATAGACATGGCTGATGCAGCATTCCAATCTGCTCCTATGGGGAGCATACAGACCACCGATGTCCCTATTGGCACCATTCTCCGCAGTGCCTCACACTTCCCAGCATCTCAGAGCACCCATAACCGGTGAGGGACATTGGTCAAAATGGAAATGAAGTCAAGGGAAAAGGCAAACAGGCTGAATATGCAAATTAGTTTAATTAGAACGACTGCAACTCAGACAGTTACACATCCGATACACTGCAAATCCAACCTGTAAATCCAGAGCAGCAAAGGAGCAGCTCTGCTCCATTCCGGAAGGATGCAAACTCCTCGGAACTCATCTCATGGAGAACATTGCTTGAGATGCTGCTGGGACATCAATGGGCTGTCACCCCAGAGGAGCATCTGCCTGTGGCACCACGCCAGCCTGTACACATGTGGATGCTGCAGACCCTGGGCCAAGATCCACAGTGGAAATGAGATCCAGAACGTGGAGGAGCCTGGACACAATGCCTGTGCCCACAGATGGATCTCCTTTGACACGCAGCTGTTTGTACCATCCCTGGTCAGTGGGACAGGGCAAGTCCTGGATGGAACTGTTTCATTCTGCTCCATGTGCTGCAGCCTATGTGACTTTTCATCTAAGGTCAAAAAGGGATTCCTGCCCCTTATGTTGACAGTAACAAAAAAATGGAAGAAAAAGTCATTTCCAAACCCCACCCCCTCCCCCCCCCCCGATTACCTTTAACAAAGATATCAAAATTAGGAAGGAACAAAAGGAGGAATTTGAGTGTGTGTGAAATAAAACCAACCCGCATGCCCCAGCCCCTCACATGCCAAAGCCCCCCCATGGGCTGTCTGCCATGTCAGAGCACCTTTTCATTGCACTGAGACTTCAGCTGCAGCAGCTCGAACCCCCCCGATCCTCTCAGTGCATCCCGTCTCAGAAGAAACAGGGATTTTTCTCTTATCCACTATGGCAAAAGCACTCAGCCAAATGTGGGACCAAATGTCGGTTTATTGCTTCCCCCCATATTCCCAAACTCGGACGGGACATTCCAGGTATTAAAACCAGGCAGCTCATCGGCATCTCTCTGCAGGGAGTCCAGCCCTGGGAAGGTGTTAACACTGAAACATGGACACTGCAAAGGCAGCGACTGTCACAAGCCCTGCCAAAGGCAGATACGAGATACCCATGCAATGAAGTCAAGCCTGGGGATCTCTCGCACAGGAACTCATTAGAACAGGTGAAAGACTGAGTTTACATTATTCCAAATGAAGCTCTTCATCCCATCGTTCACTCTCACAAGGTGCAAATTACTCTGTGTAAAATAGATTTATTTTCTATATCTGATGCACAAATCAGGTTCAAACCCGGATGCTGCAGGATGCTCCTGCTCCTTGCAGGCTGTCATCATGAGCACCTAACATACAGCACATTTAGACTCTTCCCAGAGTGGGAATCTGCGCTGAAACTTCCCATCACAGTCCTAAATGCCATGAATCAGCTCACAGACAATGATTTGCTTTACCTGACACGAGCAGGCTTTTCCCACCTCCTGCCCTTTGGCAGGAATGAAATCAAGACACATGTGTACACCCCCTACCCCAGGAGCTGCTCAGAGCATCCTCGGTGCCTGGGGACTCCTGCTTTACACAAAAGCACCTTCTAATTCCATTCTGAACGTGCCCACAGATTAAAGACTCGGATGCCACAGCAAAGCAAGTCAAACATTTACTTTCTATTAAAACATCTAAATGAGAAGATTAAACCCTGTTTTACATTTAACAGAAAGGCAAAGTCAAACCAGCACAGGAGCGGCTTAGCAGGTACTTAAAGCCAAGGCGTACCGGTGCCGAGGTAATCAATTTAAGAGGGAGGGATTGCTTGAAACTGCTCAGATATGGGGAAAGAAGCTAATGCACACACATTGGAAAGAGCCTTCCAGTTATCCCTCCCCGGGAACGCCCCCGGAGCCCTCCTGTGCCAGGCCAGCAGCCTCGCCGCAGCAGACAGCTCTCGCCCCAGATTTCCCCACGAAGCACTTTCACAGCTCATCAGTCTATGGAGCACGGCGCCTGCTTAAGCTCTTTGTTTATTCTTCATTTGAGGTGGCAGGAGAAGAGCCGATGGAATACAGAAAGGGCCGCAGCCACCGCGCTTAGCGGCTGCCAGCAGCAGCTGGAGGGCACGGAGGTGACACGGATCCCACAGCACATCGCTGTACCCATTTATGCCCTCACCTTCCTACATCCAAATCGACTCTGCTTGGCACCAAAGCCGGTTACTGCGAGCTCAAGCGCATCAGCTTATGGTCATCACCCACAGGAGCCCACGGGTGAGGGTGACACGAGTGCGTATCAGCAGTGGCCACTCGTATCCCCCTGGGCCAGCTCACGCTGCCCTCACCCAACCACATCGCTCCCGCTTCCCTGCAATCGCTGTCTCCTCCAAACTCGGATCTTCCCTGCAAACTCCGCACATTAAATGCCTTCACAGCACCCTCCTGTGGGGATTCTGTGTCCGTACAGAGACGGGGGCAGCTAGAGGTGGGGCGCACAGGGAAACCCTCATCCTCCTCCTCCGGCGATGCCAGCAGGGATGAGCAGCACAAGGCACCTCTGCCGCGCCTGTCCCGGGTTATGGGCGATGCCAAAGGCACCGCAGCCATCAGCCGGGAGGGAGCTGACATGAGGACGTGGCTGTGCTCCTCCAGCATCCTGAATGCACCCCAGGCGTTTCCCTGCCGTGCTGCCTCACAGAGCACGACAGGTAATTAAATACAACACAAAAGAGCAGGTTTTCCTGCAGTAACCACTGACAAACAGAAGCGCACCTCGACCACTTCACTGATTGCTGCCTGAAGGGGGTATATGTCAGGTCTAAAACCTGCTCTGGAAACGACAGACATCTCCATTTACAGCACCTTCCTGTGGCATCACTTTGCTTTAATGCTTTTTGTGGTGATGCTACACTTTCAGATAGTTGAAAGCATTTTTATCATAAGCTACAGTGGTTTTATGCAACACTCAGCCACCGCAGTGAAAACCAAAGGGTTCCCTGATTTCTAAGACGAGGAAAACTCGAGTTTCTAATTATTATGTTGCTAAACATCAACTTAAAAAGGAATAAAGCTTGTATGTGACTTACAACGTTGATTTTCAGCATTCAGAGTGGGTCTCAGATACTGAAATCCCACAGATACCAAACACCTTCCCACTTTCCACAAGAACACTGTAAAATTAGAGCTGAATAAATCTCAGATCTGATTTATCGATTATCCTTCAGGTTATGCAGTAATTTAATGCCTCGCACCAAACCAGACTGGCAGAGCGCACACAAGTCAATTCACTTGTGCAACGTGCAAGAAATTTATATGGCATTATTCCCTTCTGAAGCATCTTACACTGAATTAGGATTAAAAGATGATGCTTCTGTAGGAACGAACCAATATCTTGCTTTCCACTGAGGCGTCAATGTAGATGTAACCACATCTAGAGAGCCATAAAATACAAGTATTTGGTGGACTTTTAGTTATGATTTTAAAGTTTTAAACCTAGAAACCTTAGAAGAAACCTGTACTTGGAATCAAAGTTATCCCCAAACAGAACAACAATCCAATAAAGCAGTATTAGATGCGGTTCAGATGTCGACACTGTTGGACAAATCCAAGATTGATGTAGGATCGATCAGAAAGAAGCTGTCGGAGATGAGCATCTATTTTGGAATATTCAAGTTCAAAACTGCAATTAAAGACTGCACTTCCACTGCTGGAAAGCCTTTCCACATTGGCATCCTGGACAGGAAATAAACCCTCCCCAGTTCACTGCAGTGACGACACCACAAGGAAGGAAGTGCTGCTCAGCCTGTCACCTCTGTCTAGCCCACTGCCATCCCCTGAAGACATTACCAAGATCCATGGCTGCTCCTCCAGTGTAGGGAAAGGTCAATGCTGATGGAGACTTGGTCCAGCAGGACCCAGAGCAGGCAGGAACCACAGCAAGAACCAAGAATACGGGGTTTGGCGTCCCTGTGGCCAGGGAAGGTTGGCATTGGGTGGGAACCTCTTATCCTTACGGATGAAAGGCTGTCGTGGTTTCATTTCACAATTCTCACTACTATTACCATCAAACTAGAGCATCATCCAGGGAGCAGCAGCAGTATTTTCTGGAGGAGAACACTCCAGTTCTACCTTGAGGAATTTCACTTCTTCCTCTACACCACAGCCTCGCTCAGGGGATAGTGGAGCTATTCCCAGCTACCAAGAAAATGCACCCTAAATAAATGGGGAAGAGAAAGGCAAATAAAATGTTTGGTAACAGAGCCTTGTAAGCTGCAGTCTTTTACCAGGAGCAAAACAACCTCAACAGCTGGAAGGACAGCCCTTCCCCACATCAAGGTCAGACCTTCCAGAGGAATGGAGGGCATCAGGCAGCACAGACTGGCCCCAAACCAACAGCATCTCCAAGAGCACCGCTCCCCATCTGCTTTCTTCTACACATCCCCGAGAGGGAAAGCGAATGCCAAAGCACAAACCCTGGTTATCTAATGACACGTGGATCCAAGCACTGAATTAGTAATCTCTTCGCCTCTCATCAGCCCACTGCCCCGCTACCGCACGAGGACCGAGGAGGACGGGAAGTGAATGGACTGGGTGGGAAAGCAGCAGTGCTTCCCTCAGGGATTCGCATCCCAGTGCCGCGGCACCTTCCCCCCCAGCCCCTCGCAAAGAATGGAGACAAGTTGTAGTATTTGTTTCGTATGTTCAACACAACAGGAACATCACCCAGATCTACACTAGGTCCAAGTAATAATCACTGTAATTAGCACTTCATTCATATAATTACCAGCAGACCCCATAACATTTTACAATGGAGGTAATTACCCATATTTTACAGCTGAGGAAACAGATACAGTGCAGGTGAATAACTTAAAAAGAAATCATCAGTAAATCTGTGGCACAGCCAGAGACTGCAATTATCCTTATTCCCAGCCAAGGCTCTCCCCAACAATCCATGCTGAATTCACTTCTGTCTTGTGGGAAGGAATCCAGAAAATAAACACAAACTGGACTTTCCAATCTCTAGAAGAGCTCAAAAGCAGACAAGCCAGACCTGAAGGAGAAATAAAAACACATTTTTATCACCCAGTGTATTCTCACCGAAGGTCTGCAGCTACGAGCCAAGGACAGGCAGAGGGCCCTAAGCTCCAGCACACACAGGAAGCCAAACGCAGGGTTTCGGTGCCTACAGAAGTTCTACTTCCATAAGCAGAGTAAAAGCAGCAGCACAGGACGGAGCCAGGGAAGGTTCCCCCCTTCAGCGACCAAAGACCTTCACCCATTTCCAGAACGTAAAGATTAAAGCCAGAGCAGTAACTCAGTTATTGGAGGACTTTGCAGATAACACACACGCAGAGCACAAGCAGGGCCGCAAGCCTGGGAAATCCCCCCGGCAGCATTCCTCCCCTTCCCTCCAAGGCTCTCCCTGGAAGCCACCAGAGCCCTGAAGCACAGGAGTGGGGCACAGCTGCCCTTCTGCTCAGCGTACGGGTACAGAAACCTATGGCTCCTCAGGCACACACTGGGGACCTGTCCTGCGCACTTCGTCCTGCACATCCGGATGGGTCCAATGCTGGCTTGTGTGACCAATCCAGCTGCTTTCTGCAGCAGCCCAGGCTGCAGTGCCACTGCTCTATGAACTGAGCAGCACACACAGACTAATGTAAATCCAGCCCCAGCTGCAGTACCTGAGCTTCAAGACATGCAATGGTCTAAATCTAGTAAAGGTGCCAAGTATTTCAGTTCAGCCATTAGCTTATGTCAAGGTTAGCACAGAAACCCCTCCAGCAGAAGCAGCTACTGCATTCATTTCAACATCAAGACTTGCTTCTGGAATGGATGCTATCCACATTCTGGCTTTGGAATAACAGAAAAACCTCGTAAGCAAGTACAAATCTCTCAGTATTCTCTTAATATTTAAACAGACAAATGTTTTGCTTTGCCAACACTGTGCAGCATTTGTGTAGTTCTTTGATTAAGTGTTTGAAGCAAACATGTATTTTAGTTCCTGTTCAGTGAAAAACAAGCTCAGTGAAATGAATGAGGCTCCATCAGCCCTCGCCATAGAAGGGACAACTGTTGCTGATATTATCTACTGCACCAGACACCCAAAGGCAGACTTTATGCTTGGGTAAATGGCAATGCTACTGCATGTAAATGAAGCAGCTTTCCTTACTAATATTTACTGTTGTTTATGCAGGAAACAGAACAATTCCTGTTACCCTTTCCAAGGGCTCTACCTCCTCCCTCCTCAGCAGCCCGAGCACCCAGGGAGCCCAGGCAATAGCTGAACAGAAATAATCTGTACTCATAACATTGATCTCTGTGAATAACCATCTGCATCTAACAGAACACTTAGAAAGCTGAGGGAAAAGGCAGCATGCACCAGCCTGCGGCACCCCAACACCTCAGGAGATAAAGCCAACTACTTCCACTGCTAAGAGAGCTTACCTTATGGAAAGCAGGCAGGATGGACGTGACAAATCTCCTGAAACAAGAAGTTCTACCCGTCCTTTAACCTCCCTGGTATACTATTGACTCCAGTTCCCAGCATCAGACAGTTTTACTCCATCAGGCTTTTTCCCCCTCGCTCTGTGCTGGAGCAGGAGGCAGCTGCCACAGAGCAGGGAGATTCCCTTCGGCTTCCAGATGTCTAAATAAAAGGGGTTTGAAAATTGCTTTCCTCGAAAGTCACGTCTGACTGCTGCTGCTGCTGGAAATGGGTGCTACAGGGAGGGGAAAACAGTCTGCAAGGAGCTGTCCTGGGCAAAGTAAGTATTCTGTTTCCACTGGGTTTTAAAAACCAGTTCGGAAGTGGAGAAATAGCTCGAGGTGTCTCTGGAGGATTGTACCTCTCAGGCTGACAGGCAGCATTAAAACCAGAGTAAAAGCCAAATCCCAGCTATCCAAAACACACTCCATGTAGGAGCAGCAGCCTTGCACACCAGAACTGGCGACTCCAGGCCTGCAAAGCTCATAGAGCTAAAATCTGGAACAGGAGGGGTAAAGGAAAGAACCACCTGAACACTTCAAGCCCTGACTCAGGCTGTGACTGCCCGTGTTAGCTCCCAGCCACTGGGTCAGAGCGACATGTACATGGGCACAGAGGAGCTGCTGCTCAGCAGCACTTTGGGAACACTGCCTGCCACGTTATTTAACAGGTGACTCTGCAAACACAACCAAGGGCAACCTAAAAACAGAGAGCTCGCTGTTAAAGCACCAAGATCAGCGCTGCAAGTACCATTCTCTCACGCATGGATGCTAAAACTAGAAGATGCGTTTCCCGAAGCAGCCCCTGGTGATGCTGGTGCAGCCCCAGTGCCCAGGAGCTCAGCCCCTGGGCCCTAGGGCAGGAGCAGGGACAGGCTTCGGGCCAGCAGGGTCAGTGGGGCCGCCACGGAGCACGTGGACAGCTCACTGCCATTTTAATCTGTAGCTCTAATGAATGATATAAAGTTTTATAAGCATCAACAAGGCTCAGAGAAGACCAAAATCCATTTCAGTGCTCATTTAGGAGCTTCATCTGTGTGCAATTAAAACTTCAGCATTAAATGTTAGAGAATAAAATAATGAGACACTTAGAAAATAATCTGTACTTTGGTGGGCTGTGCTCCGTGGGTTTCATGTGCTCATTTACAAGACAAAAACCAGGATCTGGCCAAAAGCTGCCTTACGTGCTGGTACCCCTTCCTAAGGGAAAGTGGAAAGAAACAGCTCCTAAACTTTGGGGGCTTTACTACCCCGTGCACACCCAACACCGCTGCTCTGAGCACACCCGTGCTTATAGCACAGCACAGGGTATCGACAACGTTCCTTTTGGCTTCAGTGCTAATGTAAAAATAAATGTAAATTGAGTTTCGATTGAGATTTTCACTTTGGTCTAAAGCCTAATCTTTTATTAAACCGGCTATCCGTTTCAAGCCGAGAGTCAGGAAAAGTCCTGTCCAGGACAGGGAACACGTAAAGAGCATTTCGTAGTCACAAGAGCATCTTAAACGCTCCCTCTATTTCTCTGAGCTACCAAGATGTGGCTGGGCAGGGGGAGGGACCAAAAGAACAGCAGAGAAATGCAAATGAAAACCGAAGAAACATCCAAATAAACTCAAAGCACTGGGAGAACACAGGTTAAAAATAAGGAAATAAACAGCAAACACAGACACAGTTCAACTTAAAAGAAACAAAAGCCAATGGAAATGACAAACTTTATTTTAACAACTGAAACAGGTTTTTATTCAAGAAAAGCCAACATTACAGAGCTTCCCAAAGAGAAACTACGAGAGACCTCTGGGGAGGCCACAGAACGCTACAGTTTAAAACGATGAAATGTTACAGCTTGCACACCAAGAATTAAAAATGAAATGAAATTAAAAAAATGAAATGGTTACCAAAGTAATGCAGGTCAGGGGGTCAAAGGTGAAGGGTCACACATTATTAAAAAGAAATCCAAAAGGGCGTCTGCATCAAGATCTCTGCAAAACAAAGGAGCTTCAGTGAGTACAACTGGAACCTTCCATGGAAGCACATCACAGCTCTCGCACCACACACAGCCCCCGGCAGTGCCGTCAGCCCCCCCGGCGTCTCGCGTCTTATCTTGGTTTCCTCTGCCTTGTAACCTGCCTGGGGAAGGTTTTGTGCCTCCGCAGCGGGGCAGGGGACCGCTGCTCGGGTCAGGACACCACCGCTGCATTCCCTGCTCTTGCCTTGCTCTCTGTCCCTGCAGCTATCGCCCCCACGCACACCATCCCCAACCATCCCAACGCACGGGTTTAAAGCTACAATAAAAAAGTAATTCAAATGTGGTTACCGAGACAAAGGCCTTTCCTCCTGGAATTTCAATTACACACAAGCTATAAAACAACCTTTGGTACCCATTTCCAAGCGAGATGCAGTCAATTATCTATCCTAAATTTATGCAGAGCGCGTCATATTTACATCAGATAACTTTAGGAAGAGACGAGCACCAAGGGCACCACATCCCTCCTCACTCGGGTGTCTCTTCCCTGCCAACCAAGGCACTCAGCTCTGGGAATCCCTCATTTGGCAAAACCAGCTTCGAGTTCAACGGCAAGAAACAAACCACCCCCCCAAAACTGCGTCCTAAGGCAAAGCAGCCACCAAGTGACAGCAAACCGCTGTGTTCAGAGGGGAAGGGATGGGACCCACCGGCCCATGTGCCCACACATGGCACCCCGCTCCCACCGTACGGGTACCACAGCCAGCTCTGCGGTTGTAACATCCCCAGCAGCAACAGCGTCCAAAACTCTCCTGCTGAAGTTCCTGCCACACACTGGAGTTAAAACTATGTTCTTGCCGTTATTCCCACCATTTCTCATTCCCAGGTTTTGCGACCCGAACCCAAAATCCAGCTTTTCGCTGTTACTTCACCCGCTTGCCGAGGCTGATCCATGAATCAAGGGTTACACAACAGGCTTGGAGACAGCTCATTCTGAAGGAAAGCAATCTGGAAATCCTTGTTCCCCGGCGCCCGCTGCCTTTGCAGAACACAAACCCATTTCACTCAGTCCTTTTTGTTCAGTTCTACCCCACATAAAACCTCAGCTTTTATCGGCACTGATTTTGCCTCCATATCCAGTTTTTCCTCTAAACCCCAATTTCTCTCTTCAAAATGAAACAGCCACCCCTGGAAGCAGCAAACACGACACCAAGACGACAGGATTTCAACCACTGACAAAATACAACATCCTTAGCTTCCATTCTTTTGACCAGAGACCAACTCATTTGTGTTTATACACACCAGCCCCTCACAGAGAGACACTAAAACTGACTTTGTAAATTGACTTTGTTGCAACATTTCCCTTGTAAAATGCGGCACAAAGTACAACTCATGTAACGCAGCAGTGAGTGTTTGACTCAGCACTGGGCAAGACAGAGAACCAATCATGCCATGCAGTGGTACCCACCACTGCTGGGGGTGTTCTGAAGATGACCAACTCAGTAAGCACTGAGTTAGTGCACTCTGCTGATCCCCTCCTGGTTGAAGAAGTCACCATGGCTGGGAACTCCAGCTTCTGATTCCCCCTACACCAGATTCCACGTTCTCTTTTGATACTACACTTCAGAGTAACCACGTGCCATTAAGAAGGATGAGCCCCAACAGACGATGCTGGTTAGGAAAAGCATACCAGGTTAATCGACTGGAGGGAAGAATATTGCACCTCCTTCTCCTGCACTCCTAGAGCAATCCACGATGCCTGGTGTTTTACTGTGCTAAGTATACGACAGACAAAGTGCTCAGAGCTGCTCGTACAGAGCAGGCGCCCGGACCCACGCTCGCTGCTGCTGCCAATCCCATCCACTGGCACAGGGGAACCCAGAGGTGCCTGACATGGCAACAACCCCAAGAGGTTCTATCCCTGATCCCAAATGCTGTCCTCGCTCACTCAGCACACGAACAGCACAGTCATTTCCCAAACACCAGCACAGGCGGCTCCATCTCCATGTGCACGTACATTCACCACGAAGCAGGTACCAGTACACAGCTTTGGGAGCTCAAGACAGGGCTGAGGCTCCAACCCAACAGCTAGGAAGTGTCACACGTATTCGGAGGTATTTCAGTAGGTTCCTAATATCAAACAGCCCGAGTCAAATACCAGCAGCGTTTTATCCTGCTTGTATAATACACTAAAACTAATTAAGATTCCTCAGCTATCACTGAGTGTATAAAAAGTTAATTTAATTCATTCAATTGAATTTATCTGGGATACAGAAAAACCAACAACCAACCCCACCAAACCAGGAGAGCAGAACATTACCCAAAACAATGCATTCCATCTGTCTGCTGTGCTTAACAGGATTCAGACTGGCCGCAGGAACTGCACAGAACTGCTAAATCAGCCCTTTTTCCAGACTTATCATTACAGAATTACAGAGTCAGTCCCAACACTGACAAAAGGGAAGGAAGAAAGTGGGGTTTCCTAAGGGGAGGGTGAGGAATCTCCTTTCTGAGAGCACAAACACCATGGCAGGTATCAGTGCTCTCGTTTCAAACTGCCGGGAAGGGCAACCTTCCCATTGTGCCGAACCACAGAGCCTGCTCACAACAGTCACTAATTATGCACACCCGGCTGAGAAGCTGCAGCGGCGAAGCCAGCGCCACATTTCCTGCTTTGTGCATTAAGCAAAGTGCAGAATTTCATTAATTTCACAAAATAAACCCATAATGAAGTGCTGCTGTTAGAGAGGAATTTCCATCTCCTTCCCTAACTCATCATCACAGGCGCAGGAGAGCCGCCCGCGCCTGCCAGACGGCATCAGTCAGGTGTACTAACAGTTTACTCCCAGCTCTGCTCTCCCCAGTAACGTGTACGCATCACTTCCTTCTCAATTCGCTTCCAGAGGTTTTTCTTCTCCACAGAACCTGGGTCTTCCTGCATCTGACAGCTGCGAGGACGGACCCCCTTTGGGAAGTGCAGTACCCAAAGCTGGCACAGCAAGCACCCAGCGAGCTCATGACAAACCCGGCTGGGATGTGAGAAAGGCGCTTGTCCCTGACAAACCCTTACATTAACATGTTCCAGCCCCAGCTCAGCAAAACCCAAGAGCAGCCCCGCGTGCCAGGAGAGGAGCAACAAACTTCTAATAACAGCATCCACCAACAGCACCATCATATTTCCTACTCTGTGATCACAAGGGCAGCAGGCAATTAGTCAGAGTTAAATAATCCCACTGCTCCGCAGAGATCCCTGAGCCGATGTAGGCGCGAGGAGGCTCCAGCTCTAAGTGCTCCGGCGGCCTCTGCCTTCGGGAAACCGCGCTTAAGAGAAACACATCAGAATTAACTCCAGCCTAATGGAAAGCATTAAACAAAACACACTGAGTAACTTTACAGTCCTCAGGAAACGAGCGAGCGCTGCTGCTTGCCAGAGCTTTGCCATCTTGCTGGCACGCTGCAGAGGGGATGCTGCGTCCTGGACACTTCCTCACCGCAACTACGGTGATGGCAACAGCCAGTCCCACGCGCTTGCTCAGTCCCCTGAGTTCAGAACACGTTACTGTACTCCAGTAATGAAGGGATGAACTGGTAATGTAGGGAAATGTTACAATACACCACACCATGCTGGGCAGCCTTAAAACAAATAGGTGTGTTCAGTTTTCAGACATAGGAGTTGATTCTAAAAGGCACTTTAAAGCACCCAAAAACCCCAAATTGAAGTAGCAGTAGGTCGCACTGCTTGATCCCTATCTGGAGTGGTATTTTGATGAACAAACCTGTCACTTGCTGCCTGTGAAACTGAGCTGCTGGGGCTGAGGGGGCACTGGGGTAGCAGGTGACAGACAACTCATTGCCTGCACCCACTCTCCGCTGGTGTGGGTGAATGCTTCCCAAACCAGTCCAGTCCCTCAGGCAATTCTCCAACATCAACATTCACCATCATCTCTGTGCTTGAGAGAAAAGGCAGGAAATAGCTCGATGTCAGGCAGAAGAGGAGAATGTCACCATTGTACCAGCAAAGCAACACTGTGAGAGCACATCAGAGATGTCTGCAAGGACATGACTCAAGGTGCTCAGCGCAGCATCGTCATGGAATCCCTTCCCATGTAAATAATGCTCCATACAGTTTTGTAGTTGCACTTAGTTGCATAGTACCAAGCAATAGCTAAGCCTGAAATATGTAGTGGGTTGATGCTGGATGTCAGACTGGAAGTGGGGCATTGCTGCCTCGCTCCTCCAGAAAAGCCTCAGCACACGAAGCAATTACAACTTGGCTTTCCTACAGTGGAAATTCTGGGCTTTGCCCAAGAGGGCCTGTAAATACAGAACCTGTCAGAAACAAAAGCCCTAGGTAGCATTTTCCATTTCCGATGTTTAACTTTTTCTTCTTCCTCGTCCCGTGTCATTAAGTGTTTACCAGGATGATTAATGACTGCGGCTGCCAGCTCCATTAATGAAAGGCAGCTCTGCTCAAAGCTGCAATCCTGCACCTGGCAAGCGCTGTACAGAAACAAGGTTACCCCAGCACCCGTGCGCCCCGGCACCCACTGCTGCTCCCAGATAACCCAGTCATTTCCCAACAGAGCCAGCATGCATATCCTGCATCCAAACCAGATCCACATTCACAAGCACTGAAGTGGCCAGAGCAAAGGGCAAGCATCACCCAAGAGCACAGCAGAATTCCTTGGCAATTAACTGATTTATCCTAATGTGAGGAGTTGTATGAAAACCCCGTGTGTCCTCCCCCCAAAGCAAGAAGAATAAGCACACGTTCCCTTCACAGGTACCTTAGAAAATGTACATCTGTAATTAAATTGCTTGGCTAAACTTATGATTTTCTATCTCATGTAAAAAAACAACCCTGCATTAGAAGGAGAGCTCCCTTCTCTAGGAAATATAAAACCACTATAAACTTGATTTAAGACGAGATGACAGCTTGTTCTATCAAATATATCAGTTAAAACCGCACAAGCTGACGGAAAGCAAACACCTTGATAACGTGTTCTAAGCATTTGGAAATGCTCCATTTCTCTCGCTGCTCACTGCGTTATTTTACTAAGTGTAAAGTCAACCACCACCTACCCGGCTCTCAGAGGACACTTTCTCCATCCCAATTACCTGATCCACAGCAGCACAGATCCATGACGCAGATGGAAAGGCTCAGAAATAAGTTATTTGCTGCATTCCATGGCGATGCCCTGGTAAAGGAAGGCACAAGCCCTGCAAGACGGGACACTTGGGTTTGTCTGAAGGCTTGTGGACACCAGTGTCACAGACATTCAGATATGTGAGTTACTCCACGTGTTTTCTTTCACTACACCTCCCCAGGGATGCCTCACAAGCGTGCCAGTGGGTCTGCATTAACACACAGATTCTGGAAGCACTGCTGTTCGAAATACATCTTTTTCTTCTTACAGCTCGTGCCTCCACCAGCACAGACTGCACACCTGGGTACTCAGCTGAAGAAACAGATTCCCTTCTGAATGACTCTGAAATGCAGCCCAACATTATTATTCAATTATACCCTAAGAAAAAACCCAGTTTTATAACAGGGAACAGAATTAAACTTTCAGGTTGGGGGTGGGGAGGGAAATAAATCTGCAAGCTAAGCTCCCTCCTCCCCCATAATTAACACGGATTTGCCAAGACTCCATCCACACACAAGATTCTGCCTTTTTCCTCTTTTTTCTGAGCTCACAAAGACTCTGGTCACAAGAAAGGCTCTTCCTTCTAAATAATGCAGCTGACCCACACCTCACACGCTGGCAGAGGTGGCACCAGAGACAACCCAGGTACAGGCGCAGCTCCTCGCTCCCCCAGCACGACACTGACAGGCTCTGGACAGACACCAACGGCTGTGACAAACCTGACATCCAGGAGGACAGAGGTCTCGGATTTTAACATGCCAGTGGTGATTTGGGGTTATTAGCAAGTACCCCAGCTAGAGTTAAGGTATGAGACAAGCTGACTCCAGCACTGCCACTCAGTTCACTTTCCGGCTCTCTGGAATGCCAGCCCTTCCTGCAGAAGGCTGCAGAAGGCTCCCAGACCTTTCCTCTGGCCTGATGCACCTCCCGAGCTCCTACACTTCCCCATCTGCATTATGCTTATGAATAATGAAGGTTTTCAGCTACGTGATGAACTTCCTTTGCCACATTCCACACTCGGGGAGGCTGCACGCCCCAAACACTGCTCGGAAAGAGAAGCTGAAAGCCTGCGTGTATAAACCCAAGCACAGTGCTCTAAACCAGGACAACAGAAATACTACAGAAATGTGACTAAAACCCAACAAGCCGTTTCCAATAACAAGGAGCAGCATCACTCTGCCAAACCTCTGCAGGGAGCTCTCTTCCTCAGCTGTCTTTGTCAAAACATCATTTTGTGGAGCCGCTGGAATCGCTCTTACTCCATGCTCTGTTCCCATTAGTATAAACGCCATCACGGAATAAATTGCAACCCACATTTTCTACAATTTGCATTTCAATTTGAATGACCCAAGACAAAAACCATCTACACAAAAGAGCCAACGCCAGCAACTCCCCCAAAGACCCAACGAATCCTGTCACAGGACTTAGTGCGGTAAAAATAGACACTCGACTTCAACTCACAGACAGAAAAAGGGGGGGTGAAAGGAATTCAGCTTTGCAAAACCACCCATATGAAGTGATCCATGTTTGATCTGCACTCAGCTAATACACACATGAACGGATCCATACTGACTCCATGCTCACATTGGCACCGGTGGGCAGTAAACTCCCAAGTACAGCTTTTGTTAACAGGTTTAGATGTCACAAACGCTCCATCAGAGGGACCACAGCAGCTGGTCCAAAACAGGCACACACTACATGGAGTTTTACAGGAATCAGATGATGGCTTCTGTTATTAAATGATTCCCCACAGCGCTACTGAAAACTACAGCTACACTGTGGGCATTGCTGGGTAACTTCCACGCCTGCTGCCCCGCAGGAACAAGTGCAGGGATCACAGAGCTACCTGGACTGTTCTTCAGCTCTGCCTCAGCCCACCACGCACCTGCGTTGGAAATACTTTGCTTTAGTTTCGGTGAACCCAATCATGGTGCATTAACATGAGATGTGCGAACTGCCGGTTGGGGTAATGGGATTCCTGTATGCAACGCCCAATTCCGCAGGTCCCCTGTCCCTAACCAGGTTCCTCAGACAGGAGCCAGCTGGTTACCTCCCAGGATAAAGCACATGCACCAGCTTTCCACTCACAAGTCTTTAGGCGCAGTAAGGTTACACCTTGTTTAACACACTACCAAAACACCTATATAATCTGACACAGTTTTGAGTCACAGCAGTAAGATGCAAGACTTGACTCTGAGACAAGTGACATACACACACACGAGCACTACACTCCTACTATACTAGTAGTCAACTTCCACATTTGCCTCCGAGTTGCTTTAAAGCTCACCTGCAACACGTACCAGGGCTTTGTTATTTGCACAACAGGTTCCAGAGCCAGGGAATTCATATTCTGTTACTGACGCGGCACGCTCCAGAACCAATCCCTAAGCATCAAGCAAGCTGGTAGGTTCAAGGGTAAAGAAGAGAATTAACTACCTCGTTAGTGTTCCAGCGGTGCCTTTCCTTCGGTAAACTTGAACATTTTGGGAGACATTCAAGCAGCTTCTTCGGTAAAAAGATTTTTACATGACTGCCATTGCTGTTCCCATGATCATCTGGAAAGAAGAGGAGAGATGTGATGTACACATGGCAGAAAAGGTGGTTCCTGTAGGAGACCTGCATACAACAAGCCCCATAAACCCACCGGTGCCCTCGTCAGAGAGCAGGGAACCCCTCACTGCACACAGGAATCTGGCTTTCTGTTGAAATAACACCTTGATTTCAGAAACAGAAGTACAGTTTAGTTCCTTGTGGTTGTCAAGTTGCAGCTGAGCCTTCTCAGATCTGTACACGAGGAGCCTGTGCGTGTGCTTACCTCTGCCTATTTTAGCTTATTCTTTCCCTCCATGACAAATTCTACAGGCAATAGCGACACAGTGTCAAGGAAGCAGCACCCACAGCAGCACGACCCGCCAGGGAAGGCATAAATGAACTTCACACTCGACAGGATTTGCAAGTAAATAAGCACAGAGCCCCAGCACCTGCTATAACTTTGTCAAGCTGCAGCAGAAATGCAACTCAAGGTCTTTTAGTTCGTTTATCACTAAAATGCACTGTACCAGATTACAAACTGGTAACTGCTCTTTCCACGGACCACTCCAAGTGAATGGAGTTCCTCAACGTGGCAATGAGGTAGAGGGATGGAAACCCCCCGACCTCCCCATGCCCCAGGGGCCAAAAGCAGAAATACTGAAGAACACAAAACTATTCCTTTTTTCATTGCTAAAGATGCATAAAGTGCATCAGTTCCTCTTAAAATCCAAGAAAGGTGACCCAAAAAGCCCTGCAGCCCTGTAACAGCCCCAGAAGCATCAACCTGATTGTGTCTTTCCATCACCCCTCCGTCACCTCCTGAGGAATCAGAGCATCCACACACAGTGCGTGTTTACAGACCAAATTGGTCCCTGCAGAACAGGGAACTGGAGCAGCGGGGCAAGACACCAGGGATCAGCTCATTCTCCTTTCCAAACCGTCTCTGCCTCCTGGCACCGTCCTCACACCTCGCATGAGATCCACCAGGCAAAGGTACACAGGAAGTCCCCTTACCCACTGGCATTTTTCCCTACAGAACTGATGTACAGTTATCCCCATTAGGAAGTGCGCAGCAACAGGGTATTAACTTTGTCTTTTCACACATCTCATCGTTTCATGTCATTAAACAGATGCTGGTGTCATGACAAACCTCCTCTGCAATTACCCATGAGACAGACACTGCCCACGACCTGCAGCCACCCCAGGCCCTGTCCCACATCACTGTGGCAAGCGGGGGGCGGTGGAGCGGCAGCGAGACAGCCTCGTATTTCTAAAGCCTGATTATACTCTTGGATGTGTCAAGTTCAACAATATACATGCTGTTAAATCAACTACTCGTGCAAGCACAGCAGATGAGTTTACAAGAAAAGCAGCGATGTGTATGATAAACGTGAGCTGCTCTGTAATTTATGAGTCCTGGGCGCTGCCTGAGTTATTGGGAACTTTCCTGTGCGGCTGTGTTAGACTCAATCAACAAACACCATTCTTCTGCCTATGCCAGTGCTGATCTCCACGGACGGGATCAAGAAACTGGGAAGAAGGGTCTCTCCATTAACTGTCACTCCAGCATTGCCAGCTTGACACTGACAAGCTCAGACAGGGCATTTTAGTCACATCTTTTTTACCAATCAGTCTTCTGGATGCATGACCATCACCTTCGTACTTAATTTCAAGACTGGGTTGGGTTGAAGGGACCTTAAAGCTCCTCCAGCTCCAACCTCTGCCACGGGCAGGGACCCCTTCCACAGGAGCAGTTGCTCCAAGCCCCTGTGTCCAACCTGGCCTTGAGCACTGCCAGGGATGGGGCAGCCACAG
>JANRGW010028719.1:0-37646 GCA_024733675.1 Psilopsiagon aymara
GACTTGTTCCAACAGTTCCATGTCCTTTTTATGTTGAGGACACCAGAACTGCACACAGTATTCCAAGTGAGGTCTCCTGCAAGCAGAGTAGAGAGGCAGGATCATCTCCTGACCTGCTGGTCGTGCTCCTCTTGATGCAGCCCAGGATACTGTTGGCTTTCTGGGCTGTGAGGGCACACTGAAGCCAGCTTATGTTAAGTTTCTCATTGAAAAACACCCTGAAGTCGTTCTCTGCAGGGCTGCTCTCAATCTCTTCTCTGCCCAACCTGGAGCTGTGCCTGGGATTGTTCCAACACAGGTGTAGGACCTTGCACTTGGCATGGTTAAACTTCATCAGGTTGACATCAGCCCACCTCACAAGAGTGTCAAGGTCCCTCTGGATGACATTCCTTCCCTCCAGCGTATCAACTCAACCACCCAGCTTGGTGTCATCAGCAAAGTTGCTGAGGGCACACTCAATCCCACTGTCCATGTCATGGACAAAGATGTTGAACAAGACCTGTCTCGACACAGATCCCTGAGGGACACCATTCGTTGCTGGCCTCCAGCTGAACACTGGTGTCACATCTCCCTGTTACATTTTTTCTACATAGGGGTACTTTTCATAAGTACTGACTTTAAAGTGCAAGTTTTATTATAGATCTGACAAGATCATCATGAACAAGTGAGGTCTGACATTCAGGATTAGCGGGAGAAGAAGCTGCTATAATTCCCATTTTTCACCTGAGAGAAGTATGGTGGTGGTATGCAATATATCTATTTCTGTCTTTTAAAATCCCAGCTGATAACCAAGACAGAACCTGTCAAACAAGCAGAAAGCCACATGTTCATCCAAGAAATTATTCAGATATGGGTTTTCTGAAATATCCACAGGACAATGACTGCTTTCACATGTGGTTTCATTTAGGAAATAGACATTCTGCTACTCTTTGCATATTTCCCACTATGGCCTAGGTACATGAATATCTACAACAAACCCCACTGGGCAAATATTTTGCCATGATTCCAACATGACCAGCTGAGCATGCAATAGGGATGGAAGATTTTGTGGTCATGTCATTCTCCTAGCTCCTATTCCAAATGGGACAAAGATGTCTTATGTTTTACCTGCCTCTATCTCTGCACCATGTCAGTACCTCTTAAGCAGAAATGGAGACATGCTGAAGACATATCCACAGAGTAAACCACATTTTTACTTTTTAAATTCCCAAAATAAGGTTGGGAAATTATCTTTCTGTTCATGGGCTTTCTGCAAGCTGGCAAAGAGGCTAAATTAACTGCATACATTATTCATTACAAATTATTCACTCTATGCAGCACATACTGATTGTTTAGAAAATTCATTCTTTCTGTCCTAGAAGTGTCACTGGCTGTAACTCATTACCTCATCGTTGACAAATTCTGTTGATTGCTTGACTAGTTGCTTTAACTAATCCAGAATTATGGCTTTCAAGAATAATAACAGAACTTCTCTAGTACTTTGCACATGAGGATCTCAAAACATGAGTTCAAAATGCTAATTAATCCCTGGAGCACCTGGGAGGTGAAGTATTTCTATCTTTGTCGCATATTTGTAGCTCTTGAATCTCGTTGGGAAGTAGAAAGTCATTCTGCTGACTCACACAAGCTGCTGGGTCAGGTGGGTCTCATTAGCTCCAACCAGCCAGGATAAAAATCTGGGTGTTAAAGTGGAAGAGAGAAGGGTGAAAATATTTTGTATTGCCTTTGTTACCTGCTTGAGGGAGCACTAATAGCTTGTTTGATTTCAGAATCTTGTTTTTAGTGTAGCTATTGGAGTAGCTGAATAATGATAGGAAGTTAAATGGGAATGGACACTTCCAGTTGAGTTCACTGCCTAGGTTGAATCTCTAAGGCCTTTCTTATTTTTCAGGGTGCATTTCCAGACTTACCTAGACAAGCAGGCCAGAAATAGTATGAGATGAGTTTACTGTGTATCTATAGCTAATCTGTGCAGCTGCAAAAAGTAGGAGTGTTTGTGTGCCCCATGCTAAGTGTGCAGCGGCTATTTGTCTTAGACATCTACATGTTTGGTAGCCTGACAATTTCTTGCTCAAAGCTATTCAATGACTGGTAGAAGCAGCTGTCTATCACCTAAATTAGTGAATATGTCAGGCAGGTAAACAAGCTATATGAATTTCTTTTGTCTAGGTTAACATGTAGGAGCAGAATCATTACAGAGGAGTTTTAACAGCTGTATACTAGAGCCAGATGATCTTTGGCTCATAGGAGGACTACTTAGAGAACAGTTTTTGCTGTAAATCTGCATCCCTTATGCTCTTTCATTCCCTTGTCAATTGGGAAACTGAGGCATACAGTGCAAGATGAACTTATTCACTGTGAGAAACATGGGGAGGTGTAAGCATTTGGGTCTTAACGTCTTTGTGAACAATGGCATATCTTGTGGTGTTTTAACTTTTGTCTGCATTTGTTGGTCTCTTAAGAGATCAAGTGGCATGATAGCTAAGAATTGTTGTAATGTGGATCTCTGAAACTGAAGTGCGTTGTGCTCTGCAGCAAAGGAAAACTGAGGAAAAAAGAAGCCAAATAAGCTGTGTTCATTGTTAGTGGGTATTGCCACTGAAAGTAAAGAGCAAGGGCTTTGAGCAGAGGCTCAAAAATGTGTTATTTCTTTAAAACCAAGCAGAGCTGTAGATCCAGGTGAAACAAATGTTACCATGGCTAGGTAATTTAATGTGGGCTGAGGGGAGGGGAATGGAATGTGGGTAATGGATGCATGACTTTTAATGCTCCTTTGTCTAAAAATGTAATTACCATCTTGAGAAGTAAATCCAGATAACCAGCACACAGACAGAATGAGTGTTAGGGGCCAGATCATGGCCATAAACTGCAGTGCTTGAACGCTAATGTTGTTCTGGAACTAATATATTTTTTGAAAAAGAGGAAAAGAACCAAAAAAAAGGCTTAAAAGCCGTGAGAACTCATGGTTCAAGGGAAGAATGATAGTTTGTCTAGCCGGGGCATTTAGACATAAAGAGTGTGACAAACAAGCACTTTCATGTTGCTGCAGGCTGTACTGCAGGGCTCTATGGCATTGATGTGAGTACTTGAGCAGCAGGGGTGTAGAGAACTTCTGCTTAAATTTTCAATAAAGTATCCTTGTCAGCCTTCATTGATATCAAAAAAAGGACTGACTGGGTCCATATCACCTATTTCCACTCTTCCTTGCACCAGCAGAAGAAGGAATTGCTTTCTGGAGGTTAATGACTTTAGACTTGTATGTAAATGAGGGGAAAATCAGATCTTAAATCTCTAGGAAGCAGAAAGTAGAGACAGGGCTTGCTGCAGACCTCTTCCACAGGGAAAGTCTGTGGAGGCTGGCATGGAGGGACTGTGCAATTAGAGGAGCCTTTAGCAGTGCAATTCATTCTGCACTTGTCCTCCCATTTTAGCGCTTGCAAGCACGGTGATTTCAGGAGGAAGAAGAAGGTGATGGAGTAGCTGTGGGTGTGATTCTGCAAATGGCTGTCCCAGACCCCACAGGGATGTGTTCTTACTGTCCCTTTCAGACAATGTTTTTTCAGGCCATGTTCCTTGACTGTCGGTGCCAAGTCACTCTGGGGCGCTTTTGGGGCATGTAGGCAGTAGCCTCAAGGAGAGGCTGGGCAACAGTGAGCTTCTCAAGCCTTAGGTCTGCATCTGTGACTATCTGAAGTCACAACCACATAATCCCAAAACATGATGCAGCAAAGCAGGTGAAACTGCCACCCTGTTCCCCCACTGGCACTCCATGACTTAGGTGGTGGAAACGGGACCAGGATGCTGGACCAAGAGGCTGCTTTTCACATGGACAAGTCCTATGATGGAGCAACATGAACGTGGCCAGATTTAATTTTGCCCCATTGGTGGTGAGGAAAGAGCAACCTGTGTGGACAGGACTGGCCTTGCTGCCTGTCCTCACCTTCAGTTACCCAAAGGTACACATTCCAGCTTAGCTTTGCTCTGATTTCTCTTTTTGTTTCATGTCCACGCCCCGAACCTTGGAGGCTGCTGCCTGCTCTGGTCTGCCCCTGGCAGTTGTCATGCGCCATTTTTTGGGTAGCTGCTAAAGCCGCTTCCTATGTGCGGGGCTCCCAGACGCATGCAGGTAGAGAAGGGTCTGGTGTCCAGGAGATGTGAACCCTTCTTTGTGCTGACCTGTACCTTTCTGTCACCTGTGTGGCAATGAGAAGGGTAAAGTTGACTCCAAATACAAACCAGGGAAGCTGAACAGCTGCTTTCTGCTAAAGAATAAAATTTCAAGTCAGGGAAAATTGGAGTAATTTTCCTGTTCAAAGGGCAGAGAAAACAGTAGCGTGTTTGCCATGGATATCAGATATCTGAAAAACCAAATGCATCCCTGGGCTTCATGGGCTTCAACAAGGTTAGCCTGGAATCAATAGCAGGCAAGGACTTGAAAATTTTCAGGTGAGAGCTGTTAAGGGCACCCCTCTTGTTGCCTGTGGAGTGGGTAATATGTTTCTGCTGTTTAATCATCTGGAGGCTTAAACACTGTCTGTGGTTGGCATCCATCTGTTCTCTCAGAAAACATGTATGTGTCCTTGGGAGATCAATCTTCTGTGGTCTATGTAGTTGGGGCTGTGGGGGTATAGTACTAGGGCAATGAGCCTGAACTGTTTCTTCTCTCTGAGGACTGGGATGCCCAGGTGAGACAGGACAGAGAGGTATGCGCTATTAAATCCTCTGCTGCTAGGTCTGCTATGTGGCTTCAGGGCCACACGAATGGCATTTCCCATGTGCGCTTTCATTTATTCTTCAGGAGAGAAAAAAGAATGTGCTCTGGCATTGCCTACAAGATACAGGATACTGTTTACCTTACTTTGTTCCTTCATTTGTTCTCTTTTGCTGCCTCTCACCTCTTTTGTATGTTTTCCTTCTAACTTAATTTCTTAATGGAATGTGATTTCCCCAGTTTTCTGCTTCCCTTGAATCATCAACAAAAAGCTGGCTTGACTTTTTTTTGAAGACTACTAATATACTTACAAAATAACTTTAATCAATGCTGCCTCTTGGGGAATTCCTAAGTAATTGCTAAAATACAACTAATTATTTTGCTGTTGCTTTACCATTTGGTTTTTATTCTGTGTAGTTGTAACTTTGCTATCTAAATATTAGCTCTCTGAATAGCACTCAGAGGCTATGCTTTTTTCTCACAAAAATGTGTAATTTGCTTAATTATTTTCACTCATCTGTTTAACTCTCATGTGCTACCATGCTACCACTTTTGAGAACACTTGACATTTCTAACTAAGTAGTCAAAGAGAACTTCCTAAGCAAGAAGTAAGTATCTTCAGCTTTGAGAGAGCTTACCATGGGAAAAACGTCCAGTAGTCTTTTCCAAAATTATAGGAAGCTAGTGGATCTTGTGAACTGGGTTCTTGCCATGCTAGTGAAGATAGGGTCAAAGGAGGAAGTGAGGCTTCCTTGTCAGCATCATGACTGGTTTCTCTGCCCTGTTTAGGAATGGGACTATGTCTTTCCAGTGTTTCTGGTTACTGCTTGTATACCTCAAGATTCCTTTCTTCTTGTACTTGGCATCCTTATCCAATTTAAGTTCTAGCTGAGGCTTAGCCTTCCTGACTGGGAAAATATTGGAGTTTTTAAAGTAGTTTCATAAAAATGTCTGTAGCTGTATTAATTGCAGTGTGCCATTTCCTATAATTCGTAGAGTATGCACTGTTTTGGAGGTGGGTTTTTTTCCCCTCTCTTTGCAATAACCTTGGCTTTCACCTTTTTGAAATGAGGCGATATGTGCTTAGACCATCTCAAAAAGTAGTCTCTGGTAGTTCACTATTATGCTATTGTATAAAGTGTATTGGTAAGGCGATGCTATCTCTAAGATCTGCATTACCAGCAAAAGCTTCTTTCTTTATTTTCCAATTTCTATAACACTGGATACTGACAGGTAGTAAAGACTTAAAGGAGCACTTTTAGAAGGCACCTTTTTTCCTTTGCCTAGTTAGAAAGGTTCTTACAAAATTACTGCAAGCACCATATCTCATTTGGATCCTGTTTAACCAGAGATTCTTGTGTAACTTAAGAACGGGGTGGTTTTCTTTTATTGAGTCTCTGCTGACCTTTTCAGGATTACTTCCACTTCTCTTCCAAGTTAACACACTGGGCAGTAGCACAAACCATGCAGACCTCCTGACTACCACATCCCTGGTGTATTTAGCAGCAGGGGCTATTCCAGCTCAGCTGACCTGTGAGGACCCTGCTCTCTTATTCCCTGCAGCTTCTTACCTCACCCACGTGTCCTGGTTCAGTGGTGCATGGCCACAGGCAAAGCATGCAGACCCAAGGGGCTGTGCAACTTGAAGTGTGCTGGCTATCCCATTATCATGGCATTTATTAGCTCACTGATTTGCAGAATTATATTAGTAGCAACCCTGACTGGCATTGTTTCCCTGTGCTGTTAGACAAGAGGGAGAAAATTGCTACTGATTATGCTTGCAAAATAAGGAAGTGGAGACACTTGCCCTCCTGTGGGACCACATGGGCCCCAAATCACAAAAAATATGAGAAAATTGAAGTACTGATGGAATTCCTCTTTCCTCTGGCATTTTCTATAGTGCTATGGAAGACTCTAGGTGGCCTAGTTGTCATCCGAATATAATTTATTGTAAAAAGTTCTCCTCATATACATTCTCAATCTCTACTTAATGAAAAGGCAGGCATCGTGAGAGTAGCTTGTAACAAATTTATTAGCCAGTCATATGCCTTTAATTAATGCATAGATCTGCATCCTACTTACAGGCAAAATTAATAAGGAGCAGAAGAGGATGTTTTTATCTTGCTGAAAATGAAGACACACGTAATTCTCACTGCTGCTAGAGGTTCTGGTGGTAAGCTCATCTGCTAAATTATTCAGGGTGTAAAGAGCATTTGGATTAAGTTTGCCAAGTTAATGGCAAACAGCCCATCTAGGAGGGGTGGTGCTTCATTCATTCCCTGAGTGAATTGGCAGCCTCATCTGTGCTCTCCTTTACCTCCTATCAAGTGTTTATTTTCTTAGTACATGGAGAAAACTTACCGAGGAAGCCAAGGAGTCCATTGAGGTGTTCATGCCAGGAAAACACAAAGCTGTGTGTGACCTAAATATTCAGCTATCAAAGTCAGATAGAGGTTGGCAAATCAGTCCCATGCACAAGAGGCCCCACAGGGATGGCTCCTTTGTTATCTTAGCAGCTGCAAGCAGTAACTGCAGTAATACTCTCCCATGCTTTGTGTGATGTTACCAGATAATCATTTAGCATCCAAACAACAACTGATCTGATTAATGCAGCTCAGCAAGAATTTCCTCAGGAATCCGTGGCAGGGTTCTTTGGAGCGTGTGAACCTAACGTTGAATAGCTACTGGTGGCCTTTTGGAGTCAGATGGGTAAAAAAATGTAGCTTTACGTTGCTGAATCCTCCCCAAATTGCACATTGTGGGCAACATAATTCCTAAGAATGTATTTGTGTTTTCGTTAGTTTTGAACTCGCTAATCATCCATGCTTTTCTCTGTGACCTGTGTGCTAAGGTGTTAAGACAAAAAGGCAAAGATTCTGCAGTTACAGTAATGTAAAGCAGAACAAAATCCAAGAATGTCAGATTTTTTCTACTGTTTATTTAAGGGAAGTGTACCAAATTGCAGATGACATGCTGTACCAAAGTAATGAGTATGTCACTTTGAGAACAGCTGAGCAGATGCTCTATTTCCTACCTGCCCTGCTCCCACTTCTACCACCTCCAGCACCCCTGAAATATTATGGACCAGTACTAAATAGCCAGGCCTGACTAGTCAAAGCATTTTTACTTGCATAAAACCCATTTTGTTCTAACTTCCCTTTCTTAGGTTTTTACAGACCTTGTCATCCAAAACTCGAAATCCATTTTAAACTGGAAGACTTAAGAAAACTAGTTGCTTGCTTTTCATGCAAAATACTTGTCATAGTTTGACAGTTTACAACACTTGTTTGTTTGGAAGAAATGGCTTTTCTTTTTCTCTATAAAAAATTCTGATGTTCAGTTTTTAGTCAAATGTCTTTAACATGTGAAACAATGCACTGTATTTATTCTGTCAGGCACAGCCCCTAATGAGGCTGTTCAGTGAGCTATTCAGTTATGAACTTCGAGTGCTTTTCTTGAGGCTAAAAAGAAGGAAGTATCAAACAACTGGATAGGAAAACTGAGATTTGAATAAGGAGGAAGAGAAAAATCAGTGGACCAGGGAAGACTGTTAGGCATGCTGCCCTAATTAAAATACAAAAGAAAGCATATGGTGAACTGTGACATGATATTCTATATAGTCAGATAATTTAGTGAGATTTAGTGGGTTGCTTTATGACTGAAACATGGAATAGAGCAATAATTATTAGTCTGTCACTTTCATTGACTTTAACTACATAGGACAATTGCTACTTGATCTACTCTGCAAGTCCAGACTGGTCACATTTTCACTTAAAATGTGCTAATTTATGTTGTCAGAATCTCAAATTACCTGGTCCTAGCGGTGCCCTGCCATGCCTGCTTTCCTCTGACAATACCTCTTCTGCTTAGGTCTGGGAGATGGGTATGGGAACTGCAATGATGCCTCAGCTCTGTTCTGGGAGCCTATGAAGCAAAATAAACCTCGGATGACTAAACAAATAGAACAATTCCCTCACTGAGATGACCTAGATCTATCCTAATGCTTGAAAGACCTTGGCCTTTGTGAGAAGACAAAGGTTACCTCCATTTATTGTGTAAATTGAGAGCAAAATCTCTACTACAATGTCGGTTGTTGAATGCAACTTCCAATACCTTGCATATACCACTGGTTACATCCTGTGAGGAATGGTTGTCAGAATTGTGTATTAAGCAGCTCTTTTTCTGTCATTACAGAGTTTTCCTAAAATATTTTTTGTAAATGTTACTGATTTCCATCACTCATTACTTAAAAAAACTGTGCTGGTAGTGTGTATATATATATTAATTATTATTTTTATTTTTTTTTTCTTAACCCCTCGTCCCCATCTCCTTTTTTACCCCTGCCCTTCTTGCCTATTTTCTTCTCCTGCTTTTTCTAGGAGCACAGTATTCTGCATGCATCTAAAGCCCTGGAATCAGATCACATGCTTCAGCTTCACTACTGCTTGCTCATGAATGAGACAACAGCTGAGTAATTCACCTTACAGGGCTCTTGACTCCCAGGAGGGGCAAAAGACTGGGCTTGAGAACTGGCATTGCCATCAAAGTGAATCCTGAGACAGTAAAGAACTAACTCTGTTTCACTTGCTGCACTAAGAACTATTGCATACAGCTGTTTTTTAGGGTTTGGGTGGTTTGGGGTTTTTTTTGTTGTTTTTTTTTGTTGTTTTTTTTTTTTGTGAGTTATTGATATAGCACCAAACATTGATTCTGGTCTCAGATTTTCCCTTTCTGAAGTGCCTTCCAAACAGCAGAATTCTGGCTACAGAAACACAGTGGCCATTAACAGCACTGTGAGGATTTTGTCCTATAATCCTACAGTTTAAATAAAAATGATGTTTGATATCAAGCAGATGTTTCCTTAAACTCCAAATCTTGCTCTTGTAGAAGCACACAAACAAGTCACTCTGAATGTATAGCATGAGACAAAGGTGGAGTAATTCATCTAGCTGCCTTGTCTTGGGGGTGCATAATACTGCAGTCAGACAGGCATGTTTCTTGCTTGCTACTATCCCAGCCACACAGATAAACATGGTTTTCATTTTTAAAAACTGAGAAGTGAACAGAAGGTGCTGAAAGGAGAAGCTTCAGGATTTAGTGGCTGGACTGCTAAGTCTGGCTTCTTGTTCACTTTATTGATTATATTTGTCTTCAGTAAGTCCCTCCTGCTCTCTAACTATTTCCCTTACTACCATCATAGAATCATAGACTGCTTTGAGTTGGAAGGTGCATTCAAAGGTGATCTAGTCCAGCCCCCTGCAGTATGAAGGGGCATCTTCAGCTAGGTCAGATTGCCCAGAAACACATCCAGCCTGGCCTTAACTGTCTTCTGGGATAACACATATTCTATTGTTCTGTCTTTGGCATATGAAACACTTGGTTTTCTCTGTGTGCTTAATGCAACAGGCTACACTGTGTTAAGCAAGAACAATGTATGTGAGGTACTGAGGTCTGTTTGCCAAGAAGGCTTAACCCGACATCTCTGTGCTTGCAGCCAGCTGTGAAGGTGACCATTTGCACACATAATGAAAAAACTTAGATCTCCATCAACAGCCATTTCCCTCAAGCATAAAGAATGGTGAACTGCCAGTTTCTCCCTTTGGTGTTCAGGACTCATCAGCTTATCTGGCCTTGCTGCTCTGTTTACTGCTGTGTAACTCCCTGTACTCCCCCTAACAGCTCTCTGGTGCAGGGAGCCCTTCAGGAACCTATATAATCAAGGAAAGTCTGATGGTGAGCAAGATTCCTTCATTCCTTCTCAGCTTAGTGATCTGACATTGTTCTGGTGTTCTCCATAGGACCACAAACATTGCCAGCATACTGCTTCTGGGGTACAGACCTTGCTTGCATACTGATTTTTTAAAAGGTTGTTTTAATAAGAAATGCTACTATTATCATGGCTGCTATTGATTAATTAGCTCTGGTTTTGTCTTTCATTCAATTTATTGTTGTGATCTGTATATTAGCTGTATGCGCCTTTTCTTACTGCGAGTCATGTTTTTCAACACACACATATCTAGCACTCTGGTTTCAGTTGCTTTGGTCCATAATTCACCTCTTTTATCACATTCATGTTGGAGATGTACACATCTCTGGCATAAATTACATGATTCTTAAGAACAGCAAAAACCTCCCTGTAAAATTGCTGAAGCACCTGCATGTAGCAAAGCAAAACATACAGCATGTAGTTTAATTTCTCCATTTCTGAATATCCTGGTTCCCTCCTCTCCCCTTCGTGCTTGCTGTGCTGCACACATCAGCATGAACATCAGGCTCCTGAAGGGTGGTGCTCGGTCTCTGAGTTATAAATCCACGCGTGTTGTGTAAATAACAAAGAATCATCAGATAATCTTTCATGAAACTAACAGTGCTTCACAAGGTTGTACAGATTATAGTCTTCAGCCATTATGAGCTTTTGCTATCCAAACTGTCATCTGACAATGGTCCCTCCTGTGCATATGCTGATGATCATGCAGTATGCTTTTGTTTTCACCTGCAGAGTTGTAATTTAATTATATTAAAACTGTGAGTAAAGTTTGGTGATATATAAAATGGATTAGAATTTCCTGAGTCTTTGCTGTTCTTCTTCCTTCAGGACATGTACAGTTGTCATGGTTTAAGCTCAGCTGGTAACTCAGTACCACACAGCCATTTGCTCACTCCCTCCCCTTCCTGCTCCCTGCTCCCTGAGGGATGGGGAGAAGAATCGAAAGAATATAGCTGCCATGGGTTGAAATAAGAACAGTCCAGTAACTAAGGTATAACGCAAACCACTACTGCTACCACCACCAATAATAACAATAAGGGAAATCACAAGGGAAGAGAATACAACCGCTCATCACCCGTCGACCGATACCCAGCCTGACCTGAGCAGTGATATAACCCTTCCAGGTAACTGCCCACAGTTTATATACTGGCGTGATGTGTTGTGGTATGGAATACCTCTTTGATCAGTTTGGGTCAGGTGTCCTGTCTCTGCTTCCTTCTGGCTTCCCCTCCTCCCTGGCAGAGCAGGAGGCTCAGAAAGTCCTTGGTCAGAGTAAACATTACTGAGCAGCAACTGAAAACATCAGTGTTATCAGCGCTGTTCTCAGGTTGAAAGTCAGAAATACGGCACTGCACCAGCTATTAAGAGGAAGAAGAATGAATGCTACTGCTGAACCCAGGACAGCAGTATAGATAGGGGATAAATTATAACTTTGTCAGGTGGACTGTGTTTTTCCTTTCTGAGGAAGGATAGCGGATTTGCCCTCAACAGTCCTCTCCCATTATATACTCAATAACACTGAAATAGGTTTAATATAATTGACTTAGCATTGTGGGAGGATACTTTGCCAAGTAGTGGAAACTGGCTTGTGCCAGCTTAAAAGATCTTTGCTGTCTAAGAGTGCCCCTTCATGTGTTATCTGCAAAGACAGCTTCTGATCTAGTGTAATTGATTTTAAAGCCTGATAGTTTGCCAAATTGATTTATAAGATGAATCACTGCTGGAATTGAAATTTTTGTATTCAAATATTAGTGGCAAAACTTCGTCAACTTAACCTTCCTTTATCTGCAGCCTCTGCCTTCCTTATTGCGTGTAATTAATACTTTCCACAGGAACTGGTGGAAACCCTTGAAGGCAGTTGAAAAATAAAGGCGAAAGTGGGCATTTTGCCTACTAGTTCCTTCATAAGAGAAGACAATGTGAATAGAAGCCAATTTAATTAGCAAAAACTATGGGTCTCTTTCTGATCTCATCTAGGCAATTCTTTTGTATGACTTTATGGATACTCTAGATTTATTCCTAGATTATATCTTTTCACTGTAGTCAAAATGATATCTAAAGTCCTTGTGATACAGAAATCGCCAGACTAGGAAACTGCCTAAAAGCATACAGTAATTTGAAGAAAAAGGAGAAATCCCACCACAAAAAAAGCGACTACCTGGAGACCAGAAGATAAAGAAATATCGTAGTGCCTTTAAAATAGCATAACTACAGTGAAGTCTAGGCCAATGCATAGGATTGGCTGGTGCTTGCAGGCAATGTCATCTGATATATAAAAATCAAATTAAGCTGTAAAAAAATCTTTAATACTGGAAAGAATCATTTAATTTCCCATAAAACAGAAAATAAAAAAGGGAAGATTTTTATCTGAATTGTAATAAGCCCTGATATGCATAGAACATGGTAACCAGAGATAATTTACCTCTGATGGAACATGTGATTTTGTGTGTTTGTCTCTGTGTGGTCAGGCTAATAGCCAACATGGCAATGACCATACTTGCACTGCTTGTAGCTCTGCACATGAACTTTAAAGCTAAGAATGTTTCTG
Organism: Psilopsiagon aymara; assembly: GCA_024733675.1. Classification (NCBI taxonomy): domain Eukaryota; kingdom Metazoa; phylum Chordata; class Aves; order Psittaciformes; family Psittacidae; genus Psilopsiagon; species Psilopsiagon aymara. The sequence goes on from JANRGW010028719.1 coordinate 13,027, forward strand.
AATGCTCATGAGACAGTGACCGGCCACTGCAGACGACCTGGCTCACAGAATGAGAAAACAGAGCTGATATAGTGGAGGGACTTCAGTGGTCTGCTTTAAAGCTCAGTGTCTTGCCTGAGCTGTTGCTCACTTTTTCCTTTCTGTGAATGCCAATATGCTTACAGAACCCTTCCAAAAAATGGGTCATATAGTTAGGACACTGTTTGCTCATCAATGTGAGTTGGTTACTTAATTCCAAAAGGCGTTAAGCAGTGTGAAACTTTGAGAATGATAATGAAATGGAGCAATCGAGCAAAAACTTGGCCTCATTTACTTTTGTCATTTTGTATTAGTGTCCTTATTAATGGTGAGTGCTGCATGAGCCTCTTACTGTTGAAGCCTGAAAGTGACCGTTTTGGGTCACTTTAGAAGCCCAAGGACTGGGTTGGCCAGAAATAGAAGTACCTTTAGAGTGTTTTCATTGACATTGAAAATGGCTCCAGCAGTGATCTGTGAGTCTGTTTTAATTACTGGGGTTAAATTCATTCAGTGTTTAGTGAAAATAAAATAAAAGAAATCTTTATGTACTGGTGTGATAGATGTACCTGTTGTTTCATTTCATTTGTCAGTAAGGGGGATGAAAGACTTCAGCTGCAAGCTCTTTCCAGTGGCTGATGGTACTTCATTGCCAGAAGGGCAGAGAATTCAGTTTCACAACGACAAGTTAGAAAAGAATAATTTTTTTAAAAAAAAAAAAGACATTAGTGTGCTCTGATAAAGTGGGATGCACGGTCTCTTGTGTCCAAAGCCTACCAAAGGCTTTTATACAGGCTACAGTTCAAAGCCACCATCAGACTATTGACAGACTTTTATAGCTCAGGTTCCTGACAGATAAGGAAATGGGAAAGAAATCAAATATTTTACAACACACATTCTCAAAGTGGTACCTCACTTCTTTCCCGTACACCATGATTTCCATTTTGATGCTCTCATCTAATCACGTATCATCTGTTGCAAAAAAAACTTGTGACATTCAGAGCAGGCGGGACGACTCATCTCCAAGCAGTTTGCCTGATTCTGTGGTTGTAACTACTGATTCAGATATTTTGTGTATTGAAAACTGTCACATAAGCCCTGAATTCCTGAACTGAGATCTTCTCGAAAGAAAAAAATGTTCAACATAAGCTATCTGCTGAAGCCAGGACATCTGCCTCCAGCCTAGAAGATGGCACAGATGTGTCATTTGAGAAAATAAGGGAAACTCCTGATGCACCTTGAAGATCTGTGCTAGAGTTTACCCTCTGAGAGCTACCGAACATCTGTCTTGTTGCAACAGAAAGTTTATATAATTGCTTCCCAGTTTGTTACAGTAGCAGAAGCTCTTGAAGTTAAAAGGATGAAAGGCGCCAATGTTAATTTTGGCTATGACAGAAGATACTGAGCATAAGATTATAGGCATCAAATAAGTGTGCTCATGTGGCTTCTCTTGCTCTGTCTTTGGGCCTATTTATGTTTTACGTGATTAGATCTTCACCATCAGTGTAAGTTCTTGTAGTGGACTGTCATAAAGGCGTTGAGCAAAGGAAGATTAAAACAAATGTGTGTAGCCTGAGCTTTATGACGCTGAGAAGCAGAAGCATTAGGCATGCAATAGGACTGCTTTCCTTGCTTTCCCAGATCTATAACTCAGATGTCAATAATTTTGTTTCGATTATTTTTTCTGCATAAAATTGACCATAAAACTGTGATTTTTCAACTTCACTTTAAAAAAAAAAAAAAAAGAACGGATTTGTTTTCTTTAAAGCTGACTGGGTTTGGTCTGAAAAGATGAATGGGAGAAGGAACTGTAAAAAAGTTGCTCAACAAACTTACCAAAATAGGACCACTACCCTGGCTGAGACCAGTCAGCATTTTCACAAAGACCCAAATGAAATATAACTTTCTTTACAGTTTCCCTTTTCCATGGTCTTTCTCTGCTGCATGCTTCCAGACCAGGAGCGGCACATGCAGGTCCACTGTTGTTAAGCACAGTTAGCCAGGAGTCAGTTCAGCCTAAATAACTGTTTCTAATTCCTGCTTGTTTCACTCTTGCAGTTATACTGGTTTCAAGCTGGGTATTCCTATTTTTCTCACTTAATTACAAGAATAAATGCTCCCAAATGATTCAGGGAGAAAAACAGCCCTTTCAAGGAGGCTCCAGAAAAGGCAAAAGTGCTTAGTCCCTGTTTTAGAAGGGCAGGAGTTGACTAAAACTGATGAATTATTAGGTCTAAATAGATTTTTACTTGCATCTACATTCTGAAACAGAGATGTTTCTGCTAAGCCAGGTATACCATGGAAGTGAGAAAAACAGGTGTTTACCAGCACGTTTATGGGGCACACAAATCAAAGCTGGCTTGGGATGAAGAAACATTAAGCAAGAAAAGAATGGACAGGTCTGTGGGTATTTTCTTGGGATTCTATGGTGGTTTTTTGGTTTGTTTCAAATGGGACAAAACAAGAACAACCTTTCAGATGATGGTACTTTTCTGGGGCTGTGATACCTTGTGGCTCTCTACAGTTTCTCTGAAACAGCTGAAGCATCACATGGGCTACTGAAATGTGTCCTGGCAAGAGGCAACAGGCAGCAGAGACCATGTTAGCTGGGAGAAAAGGCTATGGGACAGTGTGGCTGGGGGCAGCAGCTGGTAATGGGTAGTCTAGCTGGAGTGGCCAGTGCTAGTCCTGCATGTGGAAGCTGGAGGCACCTTGGTCAATAGTCAGCTATTCCATGAAAAAGAACCTGGTGTGGCATGCGAGAGAGGCATGAGTTGGGCAATACCTGCTGAGCTTTTCTGAATCTCAGGGGCACAGAATACAGAAGGGAAGCAAAGCATGCACTTGTGGACTAGGGAAAAGAGATATGGACAGGTCCAACCGCTTGCATGCTCTGGAAAGTAACAGCTCTTGTTCTGGAGATGACAAAGGTTTTCCAAAGCAAGAATTTATTTTCATTTTTGTCCCCACTCCCAAAAAGTTCTGCTTGTTTAGGTCCATCTGTTTAAAAAACTGTTTGCAGAAGAGGGAGAATTATTTATTGTGTGCCCCACAAATCTTCTGGATGGATCTGGGTCTGATGATGAAGTCCATCAGAAATTGCATGTGGTCTTTTTTTTTTCATCTAGTTAGTGCCCGGCAGAAGTATTGTATTTGTGAAATCTATGAACCCAGCATCACACAAAGGGACCATACACCAGCTTGGAAATACTTCCAGCCTAGCAGGCAATAACAATACATTGGTTGTGCTTCATCTATCCTTTAAATTTAAAATGATTGACAGCTTGTAGCTGCCATCTGTCAGTGGAAAATCCAGTTATTACAAGAAAGCAATTTACTCACAGAATTTGAAAGGAGACTCTATCCTACTGCCTTCATTGTTAAGATGCAAAACACTGACATGATAAAAAATGTGGTAGCCATCACTTCAGGATTTTCTTTTGTATCCCTTGATGGGATCATGCGTCTGCCCCAGGCTTGGCACATAACAGTTTGAAAACTGCTGCTGCAAAATGTTAGTGGGTGAGGTTTCATTCAATTGTTGAGGAATAGCATGTATGAAATTTCCTTTGAAAACAAAGTGTGAAAGGGGTGATGCTTACAGAAAAGTCCATTTTTTTTGTGAGTGATGTGATAATTTTTCTCCCTGCCTATTCCTAATCAAGATGTAAATAGATTTGTAAAACCTGGAAAATATACTTCTCTAAATGTTTTTGTGACATTAAGCTTATGTGGTCACCTCGGCTTCTCTGGATAAGCGTGAGTCTATACATAGTTGTGATGATTTCTTCAAAGTGTAGAGATGGCCACCAACTTTAGGAGGACTTACTGAAGTACTGGTGCTTTATCAAATCTGGGACTTGAGGACCCCCTAGAACATCTCTGGGGGTTTGAGAGGTCAGAAAGCATGATCTGATGTTAGACAACATGTGTTTCTGTGTGCACTGGCCAAGAGAAAAAAAGCAGGAACTGTGTGGTGAATGCATAAACCAGCTACAATCCATTTTCAGCTGTTCCATGCAGTACAGGGAGTGTGGAAAGAATTAATCTGAGTAAGACAGGATCAAAAAAAAAAAAAAAAAAAAAAAAATAGTTCAGTTAAACTAAAGGAACCTACCTAGTATGCACCCCTTTCTTAAAAGCATCCTGGGAAGAGCAGAGGCAGCTTCAAACAGCAAAAGGCAGAGTGGTGCCCGGGGTGTGTGAGTGGAGTTTGCCAGCATCAAGTGGCAAGAGAGGGACCTTAGCAGAGTTGCAGTTTGATGCTGAAGGATGCTGGGAGCTGGTTATCCATTGACTGAGACTCCGGTTATTGATGGTCAATATTTGCTTGTCTCATCAGAAGCTGCCTTTCAGGGTAAGATTCCGCTCAAGACTAGAAATGTTGCAGCTGAATGATTCTGTCCAAAATTACTGGTTTGTCAAAACAGATGCACTTCATGAAGATTTGTCAATTCAAAGAAAATTATTTTGATGGTAATGAGAAAACTTTGAAGAAATCAGCCAGTTCTGATTGACTTCTTCAGTACGGAATGTTTCAACATTTCTGTTTCAGACTAAGATTGTTTTCTTCTGAATTTTTCCCTAGTCTATAGAATATGTGCTAGTTAGACTGAAAAAAAATTAAATCATCATAATATATCTGAATTATTAATTCAGGATTTTTATTAGGTGGGGCCTTCTTTTTTTTCCTCACCTTCTATAATCTTTGTATTCCAAAGTAGAGGAAATTTCAAAATTCCTGCAAAGGGAAGGGGAGACCAAACAACAGAGATTTCCCCTCTCCTTTTACTCCATATTACAAATTTGTCACACACTTGGCAGATGGCTTTTTCACCTGCATTGATTTCTACCAAATATGCAGCTTACAGACACTTGAGAAGATGTGGGTAAGCATACTGGTAATATTCTATGCTCCTTTTTTAGCAGTACATGTTTCAATCTGAAATAGAAACAATTTGGTGTCTAAACCTGATACTCTTATTATAAAGTTTGTATGCAGGATCAATAATGTGCACCCAGATACCCCTTTATTAACCTGAAGGAAGATAAAATGTCCTGTCAGATCTGTAGTCTTTAATTCCAGAAGAAAATAACAGTAATATAGTAGAAATTAATCTGGGATGTAATGGAAGAGCAGTTAGACCACCAAAACTGCATGCCACTTTACAGAGGTGGGTGAAAGAAAAGGAATTTCTTTCTCTCAGGGAGCAGAAGCAATCAGATCAGTGCTTAATCAAGTCTTCACTGAATGTAAATCTGTTTGGTATCCTGGATGTTTTCTACAAGCAGGGAAATGATTCAAGGAATATGCTGACCTTGTTGATCCCGGAGTATGAAGTTTCAATACGATTTTAGGGCTGCGTCTTCCCAAGGGATGCAGGAAATTGTATCAGCTTTCTATAAAAGCTGTCTCAGGTGCTCTAGTAATAGCTGAAAAACTTTTACTTGGCCTGATGCCAACCTAATTAACAAGAAAAGGCATTGGAAGGAAGCTCTGCAGAAAATAAAACTGAGGATGAAAACTGGCAGTGTGGCAAGCAGAAAGACGCCGAACTACACATAATGCCTTAAAATTCCCTCTACTTCCAAAAAACATCTGTGCCTGAGCTTGGCATAGTGAAGAAGTGGATTCTCACATGTGCCTGGCCCATTAGTAAATACTGGCAGACAGTAGATACCATGAGTGCAAGCATCTAGAAAAATGTTCGCTCTATATTGCTGTAGGCTTGCTCCTGCGCTAGCAGGATGCAAAACCATAGGCACATTATCTGCTTGCTGCCATAGGGCCCTCTGCAGAGGGAATCGAATACCATTAGTTTCCTAAGCAATCTAGCAGCAGGCCACAGCTGGCATTACCATGGGACTTTGACCCACTACCAAGCAATATTCATCATTGCTAGCGCTGGGATAATGGCAGGTACTTTGTAGATTTACCTCATTTCTCTACCCTACAACATTTACGGTAACGGTAGAAATGCCACAGGTGTCTTACCTCTCAGTGAAATAAGCTACTGTATTGAATGTTTCATAACATAGTTTAGCTCCTTGCAAGAAAATATACTTCAGCTAGACTATAGCATGAGCAGAGTTGTAAGAGCTGTAGAAAGTTGTAAGTTGTAGCAGCTGAAAGTCTAGATTGGGGAGATTTCTAATTTTAAAAAATGAGCTGCTTCAGTCTTTTATTGTTTTGAAAGTGAAAAGTGAAAGTTTTGAATAATATGTTAAGCAATATTTGCAGTAGATTGCTTTTTTCTTATTCACATTATGAAATGTTAGAATATGACATTGTTCATATTTATGTTTTCAGTAGTAAAAGCAAATTTTCTTTCTAAATTGCTGGGAATTTTCGAGATACTTTTGGTTTTATTTTTTGAGAAGAGGCTGTATATCTTCTTGGGAAAAAAGCCAATTTGAAAGAAAAAAAACCTGATCTTTTTCATTCTAACCTCCTACATTCTATTTCATTTTCTCAGCTATTCATCTGGAAGTTTTGCCATCCTAGTCAGGAAGAATAAGAGAGAGGCTTTACAAATAACTTCAATATTTTTGTAGGCCCATTTTTTAAGTTCTTTTTTGTGAACTTTTTCCCATCTCAGGAGGCCATCTTTGCTATGATAAACGTAGGTCAAGCATAATTCCCCTCATGCCATGCTGTCAGTGAGGATCCAGAGCATTTGGCTTTGTTATTGCTGTTTTAAGTTCCTTCTCCAGACAATTAGGAAGACTCACAAAAATAAAAGCAACCTATCTGAGCAAGAATGAAAGAAAACAGCAGTGAAAGTTGAACTGACATGTGGAAAGGCCAGGACACTTTGTGTAACCGAAGGAATTATGCCCCATCTTTTCAGAACTTCTTTAGTAATTGAAAAATGGGACTGAGTTAGCAATGAAGAAGAGTTGAACTTGGTGGGAAAACACTAAGGAACATCTCGTAGTTACGCTAGTAAGTCTGAAGGCTGCACAGAAGGGAAACAAAGTGCTTACCATTTAGCATCAATAGTATGATATTGCTATTAAAATATAACTGAGCATATTAGTAACGAACATACTAAAAACCAAAGGTATTAAAGTAAATGGAGCAAGCCATTTACTGAACCAGCTGAGAATCTGATCCTGAGCATTCAAGCAAACAGACCTGGGGAGTGGGGCTGGGAAGTGAATTGGCTTTGGAGGCAAAACAAAACCCAAACTGTGAGATCGAGAACATCATAGAACTGTATGACTGCAGAAAAGAAAAAGGATTTCCAGCTTTCAACAGTTCTGAGGCAGCTGGGCTTTGTTCAAATGTAGGGACACCACTGGAGTAATAAAATGCTCCAGGTGCTAGCAGTTGTGCTTGCTGCAGTCCTATTCTATTGAGTGTTGTATGCCTTATTTTCATTTCTGCTAATGAAAACAAATAGAGACTAGAGAACTCCAGGGAGGGTAGAAAGAAACGGCATTCGCATTTCAAAGCTCTGTAGCCTGCTCTCTAGTGTGCAGTTGCAGTGCGAGGCAGTGCTCCTTGTTAAATAAAAAAAAATAAAGAGCCAAAGAAGAAAACAGAGTATTTTACCAAAAAGCACAGATTCTATCTCCTATTCACCACTTTAAAGAATCTTTGCAGTCTCTGGCCCGAGGCTACATGAGCATGCATATCTGAATTGGAAATGCAATAGCTGAAACCTTCTTTTCCACCTTGAAAACACTGACAAAAGCATCGCTAAATTCAGACTAAACTTGAAAGGTACGGTAAGTTCCCTGAGAGTTACAGTCTGGTGCCTGTTCAGCATAAACAGAAGAACCATCAGGCCTGCTCTTCTGTTCCTGCATCTCCAGCACAGAATAAGAGCTTGAGCCCAGTGCTTTATTATGGAGACGCTAAGAGTCGTTGAATAGGAGCAATCCAAAGCATTCACGTGTCATTGCTCCATCAGCTCTTCCAATTAGTCCCTGAAAAGTGGTCGCTGTGAAACCTCCATCTCTGTTCTTGCTGCTAAAAACTTCAAGAGAAGTGGCAATTAAGAGCATTTGATTTGGGTTAATCAGCACTCTGACTGCTGCTTGGTTTGCAGACAATAGTCAATCAACAGGACTTCAAGGAGACTGACATACTTGGAGCATTGCCCCCATGCAGCAGTTTGGATACATCAGTGAGTGCATTGCCCTGAGGGACACCAAAGCAGGCGCTTAATAATTCATCCCTGAAACAAGCCCTTATGGTTTAGCAATGGAGGCAGCTGTCATGCTTCCTCAGGTTGTGACCTCATCAGATTTATGAAGTAAGCTGAACTCAGACTTGTTTATATTTAGCTCTGAAACCTCTTTTGAGAGTCCAAAATAATGGAGGAAGTAGTGATGTGGATTCAAAAGTGAACAGAATTCCCTCCCAGTTTTGGGCTAATACAGTGTTTCAGCATAGAGCTAGAAGCTACTGTTGGGAGCTGTGTTTCAGACAAGATATTATTTCTTTTGTGAGAAAATCCATGCAAATCTTTCTCAAGAGAGAGGTGCACTGCAGCACTTTTAATATACTGTTGTCACTGATATACTCCAAAACAGAAAGAAAAACAGAAACTGAATGTGTCCTGTAGGAGCTGACTTCTCCACCTCTGTACTGCAAGTTACAGCATAAATTGTACGACTAACACTCTCTGCCTTTGCTCTGTATTCAGCCCGGGAAATGCATTCTCTGCTTCAGTGTCCTCCCTGGGTTTTCCCTTCTTGCCTCAGTCCGCACAGTCATTCTTTTAACACCTTGTACTTTGATGTGAGAAAGAAGGTAAAAGAAATTGGCCTCCATCATTGTTTTATCTGCTTGCATTCTTTCCACATTCACCCCATTTTGCTCTTTCCTCTCCTCCTTCCCTGTTTGCTTACCTTCCCCCTACAGTGCTGATGCTAGAGATAAGGTAACTCTTTATCTTAATAATACAGTCAGTTCTTCAGAAATCAAAAAGCTCCCCTTCTGCTTCCAGTTCTTCCATAAGTCCTGCACATAAATGATGGTGCACTAGTGTATCTCAGAACAGCCTCTGGCCACAAGCCTCAAGGCTTTCCAGTTCTGCTGCTGAATTTCCAAACATTTACTGACTAACTCAACTTCCTAGATGAACAATTGTTCTTCATTATAGCCGTTCATACAGTAAATAGCTGCCATAATATTAGGATGTCTGGTGTACCGCCCAAATAATGGGATTTCACTCATTATTAGTGGTATATTTAAGTCTTCCCTAGCTTGGTTCATTTCTTTTGTGCAAACTGAGTGAAGCCTCCCACCTGTGGAGATAGGACAGTCTGAGAAAGGTCCTTAGGTCCTTCCCGTGTCTTGGAGCTCTATGGGGCATGGGTGAGTCAGTCAGCATTCACACATCACAGAGCTGGTGCTCTGTCCACTGGGACCTTTAGAAAGAATTAAAAGGGCTTTGAACAAGGCCCTAAAGCTGGACCTGTTGGAGCATCTTGGGTCACAGTGTCAAAACACAGAGTCAGGAAAATGTTAAACCTGAAAGTCTAGTGTGATCATACAACTTTCTGCCTCCTGCCTACCACAGAACTAAAGCAGAACCCGTGTCCTGTTGTTTTTGGTGTGAAGAACAGCGTATTCTATACTTTAGGGCAAATAGATATCTTTTCTTCTTTTCACAATATGCTGCCTCCTGCACTATACAACAAATGCAAGCACAGTTTAACATGAGTGAGAGGCATAAAAATTGGATTTTAATGCTTCCTCCTGCTTCACATAACTGTTTCTGTACAAAATCATGAATCCTAAAGTGACCTACAACCAACTTACCCAAGAAACCATCATCTTGCCACTAATACCCCACTGCAGCAGCAAAGACACATGAAGGGATCTTTCACCAGCATAAAGCAGTTGCTGGCAGGATAATAACACCAAAGGCCATGTTTTGGGACCTTCAGGGTGTGGGAGGTGTTGGGTTTTGTGGTCAAGTTTGCTAGGCAGCTTCATAACACTACTGATACTTTCAGAGACTGTTTACGTGGTTCAAGAATTGTGTTTTTAAAAGTTTGTAAAATGTTTACAAGTGAGGTAGCCCCTCAGACTCTTCTGATGTTAAGGTTAAAAAGAGACAGTCCTTGGGTGATTTTCTGCTTGAAGTAATTTAGGTTAAGCTCTCCCTAAAAGTGACATTGACTGTACAGTAGTCCCGGGAACCATCTTACATATATGTTGCAGATATGTTACAAATTAGGATGGTTATTCTTATCTGGAGGTAAAGCAAGCTTCATTTAAATATGCAAACAGACTGTAAAAAACAGTTCTTTAAGGATTTCAAAACCTGGAAGCCTACTACCTTGGTCATATGTTTTTAATTTAGAGCTAAAATTTATCATTGACTTTAATGAATACAGGGAAACAATAAGAGACTTTCATATTTATTGTTCACCATCAGAGAAAAGCTGGCCTATTTTTGAAGCTAAAACCATATCCTCAGTGGAAGAAACTAGATACAGAAAAAGCAGCTGTGCATGAACTTCACAGCAATGAAATCTTTTACTTGAATCCAGTGATCAAGAGTTGCTGCAAAAAATGGGCTTGCTCAGTACTTGCAAGGTTAAGGTACTTGAAGCACTGAGTACCCAAAGTTTACCTTTAATGATACTTGAAGACTTGGTAATTACCCCTCTAGTCTTCAGGAGGCTTTTGGAAGAGTGCATGAATACAATCTCTATAACCAGTAGACAAGTTTGATTTTTTTACCAATTAATCTTTTGAAGATTTTAAATTTTACATTTCTTATGGATTATACTGATTATATATATCTGTGTATATGTGTATACTCTCATATATATATATGTATATACAAATCAGTAAGGAAACATTAATGTATTCACACCTGTACTTTTGCTTTGCATCCTGAGATTAAAATTTCAGCAGATGAAAAAAAATGATTATCCAGAAATTTTTAAATCATTACTCATTTAACTCAAATTTGGGTTTTGAATCAAACAAAGGTGGAAACCAGTCTCAAACTACTTCCCTGTTTTCATATTTCTTTTACAAAGATACTTCACTCCACAGGTTTTATGACAAGTTTCATTCCTGCAAAATGTTTACAATAAATTTGTTAGCACTTCAAACTGATGGGGAAGGGAAGGAGGATAACCAAAAGATTAATGTGTGAGCACCACAATTTATAACCCATTATCACACACAATAGCACAAAAGTGCTATTTCTTTCCAACAGTAAAGCTACAGCTCATCACGAGAATAACTTAGAGTGACAAAGAGGATCAGAACGTAAAGCTACGAAATTGTTTTATTCTGTCAGATATGTAGGAGAGAGATCTTAGTGACATACCATGGCATGAATGCTGATTATTTTTATACCACAGAAGCCAGTGATCTGAGAGTTCACCTCTAGCAGAAAAACACCTGTCTGGGTAAATAATTTGATTGTATTATGAAGAAAGAAGAAAGTGATGAGGTACTTTCAATAAATTTTTAATCATAGCCACAAAAAATAGTTATCTATCACAATGATGTGAGAGGAAGGATGAAGATCATTCTATCAAGTTTGTTCATTGGAGAAAAAATATGCTTTTAAAAAGTGTTCCATCATTTCTTGCCCACCCAGACTGCCTTTGGTGGATGACTGACTGCTGTCTTTTGGAGGGGGAACTATTAATCACAGGCTGGCTCAGTTACTTCAATGAGCACTGGCATGCTTCTCAGTAAGTGACACAGAGAATGAGAAATCCTGAGTCTTAAATACGTAGCCAAATGCTTAGGTGTACTTGAAATTATAATTCTGCTATCTAGTATTCTGTTGAACCTCTTTGTGCCTTTTGTAATATTTTGTGTGGGTTTTATGGTTTTGGTTACTTATGGTGTTGCAGCTACATTTCAGCATTTGCATCGCAGGTGTTTGCTGAATTCAAGCACCCTGACCTGCCTCAGTGAGCCAAGAAGGGTAACGCATTTTTATGGAATAATTCCTCTGACCAGTTTTAGACATCTGCATTAGGAGGAGATGATTTTCATGTGAGAAGCATTCATTTCTCTCAAAAATAAAAACTAACAAAAAAACCCCAAAAAACCCCAACCCACTAAGAAAGACTAGAAAGGGAAGTTCAATCAGTAACACATGCCTTAGGGGTGCTTTCATTAGACCAAATGAATTCTGCTGTCTTAAAAACCAAAAAATGTACTAGGCTCTTTATGCTCTTAAATATAGATTAGGTGTGCCTAGCATGCAATGTTGCCTGCAAACAGAATCAAGTAAGGGCAGCTTCTGCCTTGCTGTTTCCCATGGCCTGTGTAATTAATTCGATTAGGCAATGGAAGGAGACAAACACAGAGAACTGATGAAAGCTGCAAGATATGGTTGCAGCAACTCCCCCGCAGTAGCACTCATGAGGACTTCTGGGCCAGCTCTTAAGTTCCCAGTACAAACTCAGCTGTGAGGCTGCCTATCATGTACTTCTCTTGCTTTTCTCTGATGATGGTTATCCTTGAGCCCTTTTGTGTCCTTTCCATACCCATTCAAACAGACCCAAGCAGACCTCCTTACAGAGGATGCTTATGTTTATAAGGGTGTAACTAGTTTCTTCAGAGTTTAAATTACTTTTGTTTTGAAAGTAGATAAATGAGTTTTACTTTGGAGAAAAGATTAGAGTGCTCTTTAGGCTCATGTTTTTTGGCAGCTGCAGGTAACTGGTTTTTCAAATACAGAGTGTTGTTTAAAGCATGGAGGAGAGGATAGTTATAGAGATGGCAAGAAAGAACCTTCTTGTGTTAAAGGAAGTGTTAAAGGAAGTAATCTGGTTTCATACTTTAAAGATTATATGAGTTCTTTTCAACATCTTTCAAGTGTGTTTCAGAAAGGTTTTGGATTTCGATGTAGTACTGAGTGCTAAAATGAATCCATGCGGTTGAGGACTTTCTAATTTCTCCCTCAATTAACCCTCTCCCATTCCTCTTTTCTTTTTGCTTTGAGTTTCCTATAATAATTTAGCCTTCTGGGAATTTAAAACACAAACACTTCGCTCTTCCAGTCAACTGTTCTTCCTACTCCAAGCCTCTTCACTTTGCAATAGAACATACAAGGGCCTAATGACACACAATGCTTTCATGTCATCTAATCTTATTTAAGAAGAGAATGGTATCTTTAAGCATAGAGGCACTTGTCTCTCAGAAGTGTCTGATTCTCTGAAAATTGAATATAGCTTGTTAAAATTGGATATATATCATTTCCACCTCTCTGAAAATACATTATTCTCCGTAGGTTGAAGGAAAACACAACTAACTGGCATTTTGTTTGATTTTACACACAGATTTTGAGGAAGTGAGTAACACAGCTTCTCTAAAGAGTTAACACAAGATCTGTAGGAGTAGTAATTGGGAAAGGATAAGAATAATTGGTAAACTTCAATAACAAAAATGTAGCAGAGCAGCAGGCTCAGGCATACTTCAGAGGCATAGTCAGAGGCATAGCCCAGAGTAGTCTGCAAACAAAAAGGTGCAGAACACATCTGGAAGTTTGCAGTGACTTCAGAGGCTATCTCTTGGCATGCTACAGGGTCCATGGTTAACTTTTCTCCCAACACTTGGTGATTCTCCTGAGCAGGCCATGAGACAATGGAAATGAAGCAGGACTACAGTCACACTCCTTCCTGTGTTCTCTGTGTCACCTTGTTCTGTGGACGAGGGACAGATCACTATCCCAAAGAAAGGGTTTTATAGTGAAGAGCCCATGCTAAAATGAGTAATATTTATTTATTTAAATATATATTTTTACATTTTTCCATATTCTTCTGGGCAGGAAGCATGCCCTTTTGTCTTGCAAAAGAGTCTTCTGAGCACTGAGAACCAATAACAGTACAAACTCTTGCCCAACAGGTTTTACTGTGTTTAAAAAACCCAACAAACACCCAAATAAACCCCCCTCAAAATCAAACTGAAACAAAAAACATTTGCACTCTTTCCTTTAACTAGCAGACCAAAAGGGTGATTAAGCTATGGAAAATTTCTGCACAATTCAGAAGAAGCTGGAGTTGAACTTAGGCTGGTTTTTTGGTGGAGCTTGAACTAGTGCATTTCAACTCACTTTTGCATAAAGAAGATCATAGGTTTTTGCCTAAAAAAATGTCAAGGAAGTCTCACCATTAACAGAACACTTTACTGCACCCACACGTCTTTCTTGGGAGAAGACAGAGAACAAACTGTACAGGTGTTAGATGTGTTGCTTAATGAGGTGCTGGAGGGTACTCAGGCACAAAGGATCTGTTGGAAGAACCGAGAGAGAATATAAGAGAACTGACTGTGTGGTCAGTCCTGATGCAGATGCTCTCATGCAGTGAGCTATAACAGGGCTATAATACCAATAATATTCATGCTAATAAATCAGAAATCTTCAGATTAAATCTTTCCCAAGTGAGCCGTGAGACAGTAGACCTTAACAGTTTTACTGCTGTCAAATAGGACAGCTTTCTTAATAGTTATTGATAGGTTTTTTTCTCTATATCACTTTCATGGAGAATGTAAGACCTCTGAATCAATCTTTCTCCTCCAGAAACAGAAAAAAAAATAAATGATTTTATACATTTTTTGGTGGTGGTTTTATCATCATCATTGCTTTGAGGATTTTTTTATCTATGGGAATGCAAAAAAATATATGTGGATCTAAATATTAAAAATAAATGCTAAATTCTGAAGTTACTTTTAAGCTTCAAGTTTTGTTTTTGTTGCATGGTGGAACCAACCAATATCTTCTGAATAGTTTGACAAACAAAACTACAAGAAAATGTGCATTTTCTGTCTGAAAAGGGCAGGTTTTCCGTTCTAGTTTCTTTCTGATTAAAAATACTCAGAGAGTCCTTAACAAAAATTTCTGGATGAGGACATCCTTGAAGATGTAGCAGGAAAATGTTTGATTTTTAAAACCCACAGCATTCTTCAACAAAAAGACATTTTGTGAGTATACTGTATGCATCTGTAATGGTAGACCCATAAACCTAGGCACAGCACATAAACAAATATAATAATCCATGCCCAAATTGGTCTCATTCTCAGTAGTCAAACTGGAGAAATGACAGGTTTATTCCTTGCGCTTAAATGGTGGTAATGAGCTTTAGAAAGCAGATGTAAGGTTTATTTCAGTTGGTGGGTCATTTAGGGTCTTCAAATTACAGATAGCCTGGGTTATATTATATCTGCCCTGAAGTTTCTTATAGGTGACTATTTTACCCCAAATTTGAGATACCCTGTCTCTGGGTGAACTGATTGGGACCTGCCTCAAGTGTAGCATTCACTGCCTGAGGACTCCATCCTAATGGGTGCGTTTGCAGTCATCTATCATCAAGATGTTAAAGATCAACCACTTATACCAGCACATTTTCCTTTCCTCTTCAGCAGACTGGCTTCCAAAACTGCTTACAGAATCCCTTGACAGTTCACAGGTGCTTTATAAGGAGTCCTAACAACACAAAGCCACCCAGGTTAGGGACAAAAATCTGCTAGATGACAAGCTGCCTGGCGATCAGATACTGCTTTGCTTAGCTGCATAACTGAAATCCTGACTATGGTCATGCATGGAATATGTAACAGTCCTGTTTCTTAAGCACAGTGACTGGACTGGCAAATCTCTTTTCTTTTTTGTCTCGGTATTCACAGTAATAAAAAAATAGCACAGTTAATTATTTTTAAGGCTTATTACAATAACAATTGCAATCCTTTTTAGACAAGAAGGACAACTGAAGGGTGAAGGTTTAAAATTCTCATCTTGATTAACTCACAAAGCTCAAAATCTCCTTTCTTAGCAACCCTCTGTGATCTGTGAACTGTAATCTTGGTACAACGATAGAAATCTAGCTCTGTTCTTGTATTGTTATAGTATTTCAAACCTGTGTGTGAAATTTTAACTATATAACATTTGGTAAGATAGATCGAAGTCATGCAACTCTTTGGAAATGGAAAAATTAATAACATCTGAATAACTTGAGTAAAATACAGTGCTTGTGCATGTCCTGTGTTCAGCTTTAACAGTTATTTTTCTCCTTCCTAATAGCTGGTGCAATGCTGTGTTTCGGCTCTAGTCCAAGAACAATGCTGATAACCCACCAATACCCAGGATATAACCTGAGAGGAGTTACCTGGAAGACCCAAATCACTGCTTGGGTTGGGCTGGGTATTTATTGGTCAGTGGGTGGTGAAAAATTGTATTGTGCATCACTTGTGTTTATTGTTTTTTTCCCTTGCCTTTATAGTTTTATATTCTTTCCCCTTGTTATTTCCTTTATCATTATTATTATTAGTAGTAAGTTTATATTATATTTTATATTTATATTGGACTGTTCTTATCTCAACCATTGGGTCTACATTCTTTCAA
The DNA here is from genome assembly GCA_024733675.1 of Psilopsiagon aymara. Classification (NCBI taxonomy): domain Eukaryota; kingdom Metazoa; phylum Chordata; class Aves; order Psittaciformes; family Psittacidae; genus Psilopsiagon; species Psilopsiagon aymara. Next base: position 29,379 of record JANRGW010028719.1, read on the forward strand.
TTCTCCTCCCCGTTCCTACCAGAGGGGAAGAAAAGTGGGTGGTAAGCTAATGGCTGTGTGGTGCTGGGCTACCGGCTAGGCTTAAACCATGACACTGCAATCTTCTACAAACTTCAGCAATCTGCAGCATTTAATGGGTTATGTAACAATCTTTCCCTTCCCTGCAGAAGTATATTAAAACTACAAGAGATCTCTCGCATCTTAGTTAAGCAACTGAAATACTCAATTGTAACTAAACAACAAATCCCTGTACTCTGTGAAACAAAATGGCTGCATCACGAGAAGAACTTAGATGCAATTTTAGAAGGCCTAAATATGAGGTTAATTTAGATTACAAACTTTGCTCTTCTAGTATTTCTCCAGAAGTACATACATATGTAACCTAAGCAGTATCGAAATAAAGTAAAACTGACATGCTATTTACTTTATTAGTCTCTCAAAATTCTTAGGTTAGAGTAAGATGTGCAAGAAAATATTTATGAGAAAACTCCTTCTGTTATTAGAAAGAACAAGGAATCTGCTCATCCTGTAGCAAATGGATAGAGCTAGTTTACAGAAAAACTAGGGCCTTCCTTCCCTTCCTTCTAGCTTCTATCCATGGAAGCAGTTGCAGGGTTAGGTCTTAAATCAGGGTATATTGGAATATTGAGGGAGTTTCAACTGCATAGTCTTTTTTGCAGGTAAAAAAATTGAGGTAGTGGTAGTTATTTCTGTGGGAGTTCTCTGCTTAAGAGTAGTTTTGGGCCCTTCATTCATATCTACTGCCATGGGTCTAACAGATTTATGCCATGTATTGGCTTTGGCTCTGCAAAGAAGGAGCACTGCCAGAAATTGGTACTAGTCATTCCGGATGATAGAGTGGCCGAAGGTGAGTGCTGAGCACTCATAGAGTTTGACTAACACCAGCTGAAGTTTCATCTCAGCTGAGTTCATGTGAGACAGCAGTGAGCTCAGATCTGGAAGCCCAGGAGCTCACCCAAAGCTGAAGCTTCAATATTTGTGTGAAGTTTGGACATGAAGCAAGTTACTTTTTGCACAGAAGTGCAAATGTGGGTATGTAGTGAAGATTGGGAAGCCTATATGTGCCCTGACCTCTCTGGCTTGAGTTTCAGCTGCGTTCCTCCCATCACTTTTCTGGTGGAGGCCAGAGTGGCTTATTTCTTCCTTTGGAACATCTTGCCCATGTATGACCTCTCTTCATTTCACTGCTACTGCTATAACATCTGCTTGCAAAAGCATTCAAAGTAAAGCATGCCCCAGTGGTGTGAAAGTCTTCAAAGGGATGCTGTTGCCTTGGTCCAAAGTAGTGTAAATGTCTTGACCTCTGGAGCACTCTTGCCCTCCGGCCCTTCCATTTGCCTACGTTTTGGGTGTAGGAGGCCAGAAAGGGGAAATGAATGCAACTGTCATTTGAAATAAACATTCAGACCATTTAATCCCTATGGTGTCTGGTTCTGCTATGCATGCCTTTTTACAATGCTGTCAAAAGCACCTATCAGCAGGGATAACTGCCTTCTTGTTATGTGCCTGACAAAGACATAAAGGCATAAAATAGGTTTTCCTCTTTCATTTTATGTGATAAAGGTAAATTCCCATTGCTGAGAGCTCCCCTACCTGATCCATATTGTTGCTACTTTACTATTTTTATCACAGTAATGCGCTGGCTCTGTAAGAGATCAATGTTCTGTGTGCAAAGTTCTCCTCGTAAATATAACAACAAAGAGACATTCTGCAGGCATTTATACATAACAGTAAATGCTTTCTACTCCACATGTTGGTCGGTACATTTTAATCACTTTTATCTATCAGATTTCGGTTGCTAATATCTCCAGCTCTGCAAGTGTTTAGGAATAGGTTTCCATCTATCTCCCTGTCTTCCTCTAAACCTTAATGACAAGTTAGATGTTTGACTTCTCCAGCATCTAAAAATGCCTGTTGGGAAAGGTGAAGCCTTTGTCTGAGGTCTTTGGATGGCATGGGGATGCCCTGATTTCCCATTCCATCCATAGCAGGGAAAAAAAGGGCTGCCACTGTATTCTCCTTTTTAAAAATGTCATCCTCCCCCAAAATCCATAGTTGTTAACCGTGAATTTTGGCATTTAGAGAAACCTCCCTCCCCCAGCTTCAGATAAACTAAGTTTTTAAATGTTTTTAAAGAGGCTTAGGACTAGAGTGATCTGACATATGTGGAAACCCCAGGAGCCTCCTTCAGAAATGACCTGTTGACATCAGTGTAACTGGAGTTCCATTTTTTTGAAAACTAAATTAATTCCTCCTAACCTTTTTTGCTTGGTCCTTCTTTTCAGAGCTCAGCTTTGTAGTGTGTCTCACAAGCTTGAGAGTGGACAGGGCTCCTCCCCTCTGCCTGCGCAGGCCATTTCTGCTTAAGCAGCCTCAGATCACAGGCTAAAGGCTCAGTAACTCTTCCTGGCTCTCCCAACAGCTTAACAAGGCTATACAGGCTGCCTCTGTCTCCCACCTTTCACTCCTACATAACTCACGGTCTGGGCACAGCGTTAGTATGTGATTTGACTCATAAAGCCATTAATACGTACTCATCATCTTGAGTACAAAGCTGTTTTGTGGAAAGGGGAGGTATGAAAAATAAATAGATGCTTTCCAAGAAAGCAAAGACAAAAATTATTGCATAGTTAGTCATGACATAGTTCAAACACAGGCTACCTTTCTGCGAGTGGCTTTGAATTAGCTGCAGATACAAAGCTTGTTTTCACAAAAAACCAACCAACCAAACAAACAACAAAACAACAAAACAGAGAAAAAAGAAGGAAAGTAACCTTCTTGTGTGTAATTAAGGGCATATACTATGGTCAAACTGGAAGTCTGGTTATAACTGCTATATAAATGCATAATGTGAAATATTTTTATCCACATTGCGATTTGTACAGAACAAGCACAAGTGATGGGGTAGTATTCTTAAGGGTAGCTGACCTAAGGGGGACAGAGCTGCCAGAATTCAAAAATGGAGATAAAAGAACCCTTACTCAAACTGTGTGTTTATAAATGCTAGAAACAGTTAGCACACAGACTTATAGATTCCAGAGTGTCAGCCCTGTGTGACCCATCACAGATTCAGACTTGACCACATCAAATTTTTTAGCACCTTGTTTATGCCCAAGCCTGATGACAGCCCAGAATTGAGGCGCTGCAGTGCATAAGCCCAAATGGCAATGATGTCCAGTGGGGGCACTTGTAGCATAATATTTTACATATCAGAATTCCTGGAAAACACAGTTACTATGGCTGTTACTTTTGTGTGAAATGGAAAGCTGAAAAAGTATCGTCACTTCCCAGCTCTGCTTTATATAGTATTTTGCAGGTTAGACTAATCAACTTAGGAAATGGAAAAATGTGTTTGGGTGCCTTGTTCCCTAAGTTGCCCTAGATGGATTCTACACTTCTCTGAGGTACAACTTAAACTGAAATGTGTTTTTTAGTTCTCCCTCCTTGAAAACCTGACAGTGTGCAGAAATTCCCCTCCAAAGATACAGAAGATAAAATGCTGTGCAAGAGTCTAGATATAGACCCTAGTGACTAGGACAGGTGCCTGTAAAGGAGAGAGAAAGCCTTATCCTTTCTCCCAAAACCACGTTCAGCTACTTTTAGTATGCTAGATCTTGGGTTCCTATTTTGAGGGCACATTTCAGAGCGACCTAGACATGCAATCTCTGCTGATACAGGTGAGTTTTGTGTGATGCCATTTGGACATACTGATGCACAAGTGTGCTGAAGACATGATGTCCTGCCTTACAAATGAGTCTGATTCCACATGCAGGCGCTGAGGCACCTGCTCAGGTATCTAGAACAACAACCATCAATGCCAAGGATGTGATTGTAAAGCCCCTGAAGAATGGATGTTTCTCTGTGTAGATGTGGGCAGATTGCTAGGACAAAAGAACCTACATACCTGGCCTGACTGTGTTTTTTCTTAGCCATTGCCCTACAGCCACTACTGGGAAAAGAATAATGAGCTACAAAAACCTTCGCATCACTGTGAAATGCCATTCTTGTGCGACTCTGCCTATGTGCTGCAGCAAACACGCCTACCAGAGCCCCATATGCAAACCTGGGTTTCAGGCAGTGAAAAGCTACACTTTGCAGCAGCTAACTTTTAAACATTTATTTGACTTGATCTTTGTTCAGTCATGTCTGTAGGGAGAAGCAGATGAAATTACATCTGTTATTCAATAGAGATAAAATCGTCAGTCAGTTCCGATTTGAAACAGAAACCTCAAAAAAAAAGAACATTTATCATATTTTGCTAAAAGCTCCATCACCCTGCTCACCATCTTATTGTGCAGTTTATCAAACTACCCTGGATGAAGTTCTCCACTGCAGCTATAATCAGTCAGAATTGAATCAGGATCTATTTAGCTGCAATGTGCATGACATTATGTTGCAATATCCAGGTTCTATTCTTTCCAGCAGAGGCATTATAATATGAATTTCAGAGAAAAATTCTCAAAGAGTTATGCTAAACCTGAACCAAACACCAGTTTGAAACACTTTGTCTCTGACGTTCCTCTTCCTCTCCCTTCAACTGAGCTGAACTTGAACTGTGGGGGTTTTGAGGTCTTCATTGATCAGCACAATGGACTGGGTAAAATCTATCATTTCTGGAAGGGTGACTTTGGCTTGGAGACTGCCAGTACTGGGATTTGTAGAGTGATGTAGCATTGCAATCTATCCTTTCCCTCATTCAGGTGTTTGACACAGACTTTGGCTCTGCACATGAACTCATAGTACTGCTCCACAGACGCCAGGAGGGATCTGTTCAGAATGGGGGCTTCAGATACCTTCATAAATAAAGTTCTAAGACAGAGCTAGGTATACCTCTGTTGCCCTATTCTTTCTACTCACTTTTCTAAGTAAACGTGACACCACTGGAGTGCCTCACCACATGGGCAGGCGATTAAACATGAACATCTCTAATGTATATGTTCAAAACCGGACTGGCAGGGTCATTCCTGCCACCCACTATTTGGTTTCCTGCCCTAGCTCTGGCATTCCTTCTATCCCTATTATTGTATTCCTACTCTCTGTCCTTTGGCTTCCTCATCTCACATGCCAGATTTAGGGTGATGAAGTGGTGCATGTGTGCTGAGAATATGAGATGGGAAACAGAGGCTAAAGTTTCTTGCCTTTCTCTACAGGCTTACTCCGTTGTATGATCCCTTCTATTTGTAAGTTTTGCATTTCTCTGTTTTGAGCCTGGAGAAGAAAAGGCTGCGTGGAGACCTCATAGCACCCCTCAGCATCTGAAGGGGGCCTATAGGGATGCTGGGGAGGGACTCATCTTTAGGGACTGTAGTTACAGGACAAGGGGCAATGGGTTCAAACTTTAACAGGAGAAGTTTACTTTGGATATGAGGAAGGAATTCTTTACTGTAAGAGTGGTGAGGCACTGGAATGGGTTGCCCAGGGAAGTTGTGAATGCTTCATTGCTGGTGGTGTTCAAGGCCAGGTTGGACAGAGCCTTGGGTGACATGCTTTACTGTGAGGTGTCCCTGCCAACGGCAGGGGTTTGGAGCTAGATGATCTTAAGGTCCTTTCCAACCCTAACTATTCTGTGATTCTGTGATTAATATTACGTGTTACAGCTGTTTAAAAAAATAGTGGTAATTATGCACTCTAAGACAGATTACTTCATCAGAATGAGGGTAAAATGCTCCTTTTTTAGGTCAGCACAGGGAGCTCTTTCTCATGTCACACCATTTGTTCTGGGAATAGAGCTGCATTGAATCCTGGTCAGGCCAGGGCTGCACCTACCTGCCTTGCACTTAGCTCAGGACAGCACTGGCCTTCATCAGTAGGGAGGAATTGCAGTTGTTTCTCAAGCCTGACTGTAGTTTTGAATTTCAACATTTCCAATTATAAATTCAGCAAGACGATAACTAAATGGCCACAGTGGTCTTTTCTGCCATAATTTCTCGAAATTTCACTCATATATGATCAGATTTAATGACATTACAACATAGATCTCCTAATTTATATCCCTATATTAACTCCTAACTGATCTAAAATAAAGCAGTCCAAATTATAATGAGACAAGATTTTTTTTATCCGTTTTATCACAAAAAAGGCCATTAAGCATCATAACAGAATGACAGTCTTTCCCCTGTAGACATAATGATATGGTAGAGACAAAATGTAATGCCTGTAAAGGAAAGCCAGTATACTACCTAATCCTGGTCTTTAAGCAGCTTGCTGTGATTCATGAATTCACTTTTGTCTTCTAAAAGCTGCTTGTTTCTTTTGTTTCCAGTAGTTTTAAGGAGCCTTTTTCTGTGCCAGCTAACTAATATTGCAGAGGGATTAAGTTCCTTCTGTTCGAATACAGGGAAATGTTGGTTTAGTTCATACACTAGTGTAGTGTTGATGAAACAGACAATCAGGTTTAGAACTTGAGAAATCCAGGTCTTGAGCACAAAGAGCCTCCTGATGATTATAAAATGATATTTTGGGTAACTGTTAATACAAACTCCCTTCTAGCAAAGCAACACAACCAGTACTCCTGCCAGCCAGGGCAGGTGCCCCATCTGCAAACACGATCCAATTTGAAGCAATCAAGAAGAATGTGTTCACTGGCTGTCACATTTTCAACATATTTTCTCAGTCTTTCCATCAAGCCTCAGCCAGTGGAGGTAGATATTGGCAGACACCAATCAGTTCCTGAGTATTATCAACATTTTCCCTCACTTGCTGAACTTACACACCCAGCTTCAGAGTGTTTGTTACATTGCAGCTCTCATCAGATGAAAGAGAAAAATATATACATGCAGCTGCTGAAAATCTAATTTAAACTGTCATCTCCATGAACATGTCAAGCCTTTGCAGCATCACAGAGGCCCAGAGTGCCCATTTTGAGGTCATCATTCAGTGGAGCTTCAATTGAAAAGCTCTTCTTCAGTACCCCAAAATGCATTTGCGAGGTACCTGCAGGCTTTGCAGTGCCCAGCCTTGGCATCCACAGAGAGGACGTTGGTCTGCAATAAAGATAGGCAGTAAGGGAATCAGCTAGTTAACCCAGCCAGGGCCAGGTCATGCCTAAAGTTGTACTATTGGTAGGAGGGTGTCCTATAATACAGTACAGCAGTAGCAGTCATTTTTCTCCTTCTTAGTAGCTGGTGCAGTGCTGTGTTTTTGACTTTCAGCCTGGGAACACCGATGTTTTCAATTGCTGCTCAGTAATGTTTACTCTGATCAAGGACTTTCTGAGTCTCATACTCTGACAGGGAGGAGGGGAAGCTGGGAGATAGCAGAGACAGGACACCTGACCCAAACTGACCAAAGTGGTTTTCCATACCACAACACATCATGCCCAGTATATAAACTGTGGGCAGTTATCTGGAAGGGTTAGATCACTGCTCAGGTCAGGCTGGGTATTGGTCGGCAGGTGATGAGCGGTTGTATTCTCTCCCCTTGTTATTTCCCTTATCATTATTATTGGTGGTAACTGCAGTGGTTTGTGTTATACCTTAGTTACTGAACTGTTCTTATCTCAACCCCATGGGTGTTACATATTCTTTTGATTCTTCTCCCCATCCCTCCAGGAAGGGGGGTGGAGGGTGGGGAGAAAGAAGTGGAGAGTGAGGGAGTGGCTGCAGTTGCATGGTTCTGAGTTACCAGCTGGCCTTAAACCACAAAAGAGGACGATTAACAATAATAAGCTATTTTATGAAGTAGAGACAATCATGGCAGTGATAATAACATTCAAATCATTTGGGAAAGCTAACTGTCCCTGAAAGTGCCTCAGGGGTGCACACACCCTATAAATAACAGCTGCTGAAGGCTTGGAGAAAAAGGTGTTAACAACTGTTCATACTTCTTCTGGACAGTATTTGTAGCCTGTGTGCTGCAATAGTTATTGCTAATATTTAAAATCAATAAAACAGACTTTAATGGTGGGGTGATGCCAACCGTATGAAGCTTAGCCATGCCAAGTACAAGGTTTTACGCCTGAGTTGGGGCAATCCCAGGCACAGCTAAAGGTTGGGAAGAGAAGATACTCAGAGCAGTCCTGTGTAGAGGGACTTGGGTGTGTATCTCAATGAGTAACTTAACATGAGTTGGTTTCAGTGCGCGCTCACAGCCCAGAAAGCCAACCGTATCCTGGGCTGCATCAAAAGGAGTGTGACCAGCAGGTCAAAGGGGATGATCCCACCCCTCTGCTCTCGTGAGACTTCACTTGAAGTATTGTGTGCAGTTCTGGTGTCCTCAACATAAAAAGGACATGGAACTGTTGGAACA